>CATIWC010002644.1:0-111453 GCA_948472305.1 Vicia faba | reverse complement strand
TTCATTACTAAGAAACTAAGTTAAAAGACTTTTAGTTAACGACATATATTTCACATACGTTCGTAATAATTAAAACTATATATTGAGGTTAGATAGTAAGTTTATTCACCATATTCACATTGTATTATGGTATAATAGATGTAAGCAATTTCAATATTATTCTTCTTATCCATCACCAAATTTTAGGTTACTTCATCACTAAGAAACTAAGTTAAAAGACAATTAATTAATGACGTATATTTCATATACGTTCGTAATAATTAAAATATATAATGAGGCTAGAAAGTATATTTATTAACCATATTCACATTGTATTATGGTGTAATAGATGTAAACAATTTCAATATTATTCTTCTTATCCATCACCAAATTTTAGGTTACTTCATCACTAAGAAACTAAGTTAAAAGACTATTAGTTAACGACATATATTTAACATACGTTCGTAATAATTAAAATTATATATTGAGGTTAGATAGTATATTTATTCACCATATTCACATTGTATTATGGTATAATAGATGTAAACAATTTCAATATTATTCTTCTTATCCATCACCAAAATTTAGGTTACTTCATCACTAAGAAACTAAGTTAAAGACTATTCATTTATGACTTATATTTCATATACGTTCATAATAATTAAAACTATATAATGAGGCTAGAAAGTATATTTATTCACCATATTCAAATTGAATTATGTATAATACATGTAAACAATTTCAATATTATTCTTCTTATCCATCACCAAATTTTAGGTTACTTCATCACTAAGAAACTAAGTTAAAAGACTATTAGTTAACGACATATATTTAACATACGTTCGTAATAATTAAAACTATATATTGAGGTTAGATAGTATATTTATTCACCATATTCACATTGTATTATGGTATAATAGATGTAAACAATTTCAATATTATTCTTCTTATCCATCACCAAAATTTAGGTTACTTGATCACTAAGAAACTAAGTTAAAAGACTATTCATTTATGACTTATATTTCATATACGTTCATAATAATTAAAACTATATAATGAGGCTAGAAAGTATATTTATTCACCATATTCACATTGTATTATGGTATAATACATGTAAACAATTTCAATATTATTCTTCTTATCCATCACCAAATTTTAGGTTACTTCATCACTAAGATACTAAGTTAAAAGACAATTAATTTATGACATATATTACATATACGTTTGTAGTAATTAAAACTATATAATGAGGTTAGATAGTAAATTTATTCACCATATTCACATTGTATTATGGTATAATAGATGTAAACAATTTCAATATTCTTCTTCTTATCCATCACCAAATTTTAGGTTACTTCATCACTAAGATACTAAGTTAAAAGCCTATTAATTTATGACATATATTACATAAACGTTCGTAATAATTAAAATTATATAATGAGGTTAGATAGTAAATTTATTCAACATATTCACATTGTATTATGGTATAATAGATGTAAACAATTTCAATATTATTCTTCTTATCCATCACCAAATTTTAATTTACTTCATCACTAAGAAACAAGTTAAAAGACTATTAGTAAATGACATATATTTCATATACGTTCGTAATAATTAAAACTATATATTGAGGTTAGATAGTAAGTTTATTCACCATATACACATTGTATTATGGTATAATACATGTAAACAATTTCAATAGTATTCTTCTTATCCATCACCAAATTTTAGGTTACTTCATCACTAAGATACTAAGTTAAAAGACTATTAATTTATGACATATATTACATATACGTTTGTAATAATTAAAACTATATAATGAGGTTAGATAGTAAATTTATTCACCAGATTCACATTGTATTATGGTATAATAGATGTAAACAATTTCAATATTATTCTTCTTATCCATCACCAAAATTTAGGTTACTTCATCACTAAGAAACTAAGTTAAAAGACTATTCATTTATGACTTATATTTCATATACGTTCATAATAATTAAAACTATATAATGAGGCTAGAAAGTATATTTATTCACCATATTCAAATTGAATTATGGCATAATACATGTAAACAATTTCAATATTATTCTTCTTATCCATCACCAAATTTTAGGTTACTTCATCACTAAGAAACTAAGTTAAAAGACTATTAGTTAACGACATATATTTAACATACATTCGTAATAATTACAACTATATATTGAGGTTAGATAGTATATTTATTCACCATATTCACATTGTATTATGGTATAATAGATGTAAACAATTTCAATATTATTCTTCTTATCCATCACCAAAATTTAGGTTACTTCATCACTAAGAAACTAAGTTAAAAGACTATTCATTTATGACTTATATTTCATATACGTTCATAATAATTAAAACTATATAATGAGGCTAGAAAGTATATTTATTCACCATATTCACATTTTATTATGGTATAATACATGTAAACAATTTCAATATTATTCTTCTTATCCATCACCAAATTTTAGGTTACTTCATCACTAAGATACTAAGTTAAAAGACAATTAATTTATGACATATATTACATATACGTTTGTAATAATTAAAACTATATATTGAGGTTAGATAGTATATTTATTCACCATATTCACATTGTATTATGGTATAATAGATGTAAACAATTTCAATATTATTCTTCTTATCCATCACAGAATTTTAGATCACTTCATCACTAAGAAACTAAGTTAAAAGACTATTAGTTAACGACATATATTTCACATACGTTCGTAATAATTAAAACTATATATTGAGGTTAGATAGTATATTTATTCACCATATTCACATTGTATTATGGTATAATAGATGTAAACAATTTCAATATTATTCTTCTTATCCATCACAGAATTTTAGGTTACTTCATCACTAAGATACTAAGTTAAAAGACTATTAATTTATGACATATATTACATATACGTTCATAATAATTAAAAATATATAATGAGGTTAGATAGTAAATTTATTCACCATATTCATATTGTATTATGGTATAATAGATGTAAACAATTCCAATATTATTCTTCTTATCTATCACCAAAATTTAGGTTACTTCATCACTAAGAAACTAAGTTAAAAGACTATTAATTTATGACTTATATTTCATATACGTTCATAATAATTAAAACGATATAATGAGGTTAGATAGTAAATTTATTCACCATATTCAAATTGTATTATGGTATAATAGATGTAAACAATTTCAATATTATTCTTCTTATCCATCACCAAATTTTAATTTACTTTATCACTAAGAAACAAGTTAAAAGACTATTAGTTAATGACATATATTTCATATACGTTTGTAATAATTAAAACTATATATTGAGGTTAGATAGTAAGTTTATTCACCATATTCACATTGTCTTATGGTATAATAGATGTAAACAATTTCAATATTATTCTTCTTATCCATCACCAAATTTTGGGTTACTTCATCACTAAGAAACTAAGTTAAAAGACAATTTATTAATGACATATATTTCATATACGTTCGTAATAATTAAAACTATATGATGAGGCTAGAAAGTATATTTATTCACCATATTCACATTGTATTATAGTGTAATAGATGTAAACAATTTCAATATTATTCTTCTTATCCATCACCAAATTTTAGGTTACTTCATCACTAAGAAACTAAGTTAAAAGACTATTAGTTAACGACATATATTTCACATACGTTCGTAATAATTAAAACTATATATTGAGGTTAGATAGTATATTTATTCACCATATTCAAATTGAATTATGGTATAATACATGTAAACAATTTCAATATTATTCTTCTTATCCATCACCAAATTTTAGGTTACTTCATCACTAAGATACTAAGTTAAAAGACTATTAATTTATGACATATATTACATATACGTTTGTAATAATTAAAACTATATAATGAGGTTAGATAGTAAATTTATTCACTATATTCACATTGTATTATGGTATAATAGATGTAAACAATTTCAATATTATTCTTCTTATCCATCACCAAATTTTAGGTTACTTCATCACTAAGATACTAAGTTAAAAGACTATTAATTTATGACATATATTACATATACGTTCGTAATAATTAAAACTATATAATGAGGTTAGATAGTAAATTTATTCAATATATTCACATTGTATTATGGTATAATAGATGTAAACAATTTCAATATTCTTCTTCTTATCCATCACCAAATTTTAATTTACTTCATCACTGAGAAACAAGTTAAAAGACTATTAGTTAATAACATATATTTCATATACGTTTGTAATAATTAAAACTATATAATGACGCTAGAAAGTATATTTATTCACCATATTCACATTGTATTATGGTGTAATAGATGTAAACAATTTAAATATTATTCTTCTTATCCATCACCAAATTTTAGGTTACTTTATCACAAAGAAACCAAGTTAAAAGACTATTAGTTAACGACATATATTTCACATACGTTCGTAATAATTAAAACTATATATTGAGGTTAGATAGTATATTTATTCACCATATTCACATTGTATTATTGTATAATAGATGTAAACAATTTCAATATTATTCTTCTTATCCATCACAAAATTTTAGTTTACTTCATCACTAAGAAACAAAGTTAAAAGACTATTAGTTAATAACATATATTTCATATACGTTAGTAATAATTAAAACTATATATTGAGGTTAGATATTATATTTATTCACCATATTCACATTTCATTATGGTATAATAGAAGTAAACAATTTCAATATTATTCTTCTTATCCATCACCAAAATTTAGGTTACTTCATCACTAAGAAACTAAGCTAAAAGACTATTCATTTATGACTTATATTTCATATACGTTCATAATAATTAAAACTATATAATGAGGCTAGAAAGTATATTTATTCACCATATTCAAATTGAATTATGGTATAATACATGTAAACAATTTCAATATTATACTTCTTATCCATCACCAAATTTTAGGTTACTTCATCACTAAGATACTAAGTTAAAAGACTATTAATTTATGACATATATTACATATACGTTCGTAATAATTAAAACTATATAATGAGGTTAGATAGTAAATTTATTCACCATATTCACATTGTATTATGGTATAATAGATGTAAACAATTTCAATATTATTCTTCTTATCCATCACCAAAATTTAGGTTACTTCATCACTAAGAAACTAAGTTAAAAGACTATTAATTTATGACATATATTTCATATACTTTCATAATAATTAAAACTATATAATCGTGTTAGATGGTAAATTTATTCACCATATTCACATTGTATTATGGTATAATAGATGTAAACAATTTCAATATTATTCTTCTTATCCATCACTAAATTTTAGTTTACTTCATTACTAAGAAACAAGTTAAAAGACTATTAGTTAATGACATATATTTCATATACGTTCGTAATAATTAAAACTATATATTGAGGTTAGATAGTATATTTATTCACCATATTCACATTGTATTATCGTATCATAGATGTAAACAATTTCAATATTCTTCTTCTTATCCATCACCAAATTTTAATTTACTTCATCACTAAGAAACAAGTTAAAAGACTATTAGTAAATGACATATTTCATATACGTTCGTAATAATTAAAACTATATATTGAGGTTAGATAGTAAATTTATTCACCATATTCACATTGTATTATGGTATAATAGATGTAAACAATTTTGATATTATTCTTCTTATCCATCACCAAATTTTAGGTTACTTCATCACTAAGAAACTAAGTTAAAAGACAATTAATTAACGACATATATTTCATATACGTTCGTAATAATTAAAACTATATAATGAGGCTAGAAAGTATATTTATTCACCATATTCACATTGTATTATGGTGTAATAGATGTAAACAATTTCAATATTATTCTTCTTATCCATCACCAAATTTTAGGTTACTTTATCACAAAGAAACTAAGTTAAAAGACTATTAGTTAACGACATATATTTCACATACGTTCGTAATAATTAAAACTATATATTGAGGTTAGATAGTATATTTATTCACCATATTCACATTGTATTATGGTATAATAGATGTAAACAATTTCAATATTCTTCTTCTTATCCATCACCAAATTTTAGTTTACTTCATCACTAAGAAACAAAGTTAAAAGACTATTAGTTAATAACATATATTTCATATAAGTTCGTAATAATTAAAACTATATATTGAGGTTAGATATTATATTTATTCACCATATTCACATTGCATTATGGTATAATAGAAGTAAACAATTTCAATATTATTCTTCTTATCCATCACCAAATTTTAGGTTACTTCATCACTAAGAAACTAAGTTAAAAGACTATTCATTTATGACTTATATTTCATATACGTTCATAATAATTAAAACTATATAATGAGGCTAGAAAGTATATTTATTCACCATATTCAAATTGAATTATGGTATAATACATGTAGACAATTTCAATATTATACTTCTTATCCATCACCAAATTTTAGATTACTTCATCACTAAGATACTAAGTTAAAAGACTATTAATTTATGACATATATTACATATACGTTCGTAATAATTAAAACTATATAATGAGGTTAGATAGTAAATTTATTCACCATATTCACATTGTATTATGTTATAATAGATGTAAACAATTTCAATATTATTCTTCTTATCCATCACCAAAGTTTAGGTTACTTCATCACTAAGAAACTAAGTTAAAAGACTATTAATTTATGACTTATATTTCATATACGTTCATAATAATTAAAACTATATAATGAGGTTAAATAGTAAATTTATTCACCATATTCACACTGTATTATGGTATAATAGATGTAAACAATTTCAATATTATTCTTCTTATCCATCACCAAATTTTAGTTTACTTCAATACTAAGAAACAAGTTAAAAGACTATTAGTTAATGACATATATTTCATATACGTTCGTAATAATTAAAACTATATATTGAGGTTAGATAGTATATTTATTCACCATATTCACATTGTATTATCGTATAATAGATGTAAACAATTTCAATATTCTTCTTCTTATCTATCACCAAATTTTAATTTACTTCATCACTAAGAAACAAGTTAAAAGACTATTAGTTAACGACATATATTTCACATACGTTCGTAATAATTAAAACTATATATTGAGGTTAGATAGTATATTTATTCACCATATTCACATTGTATTATGGTATAATAGATGTAATCAATTTCAATATTATTATTCTTATCCATCACCAAATTTTAGGTTACTTCATCACTAAGAAACTAAGTTAAAAGACAATTAATTAATGACATATATTTCATATACGTTCGTAATAATTAAAACTATATAATGAGGCTAGAAAGTATATTTATTCACCATATTCACATTGTATGATGGTGTAATAGATGTAAACAATTTCAATATTATTCTTCTTATCCATCACCAAATTTTAGGTTACTTCATTACTAAGAAACTAAGTTAAAAGACTTTTAGTTAACGACATATATTTCACATACGTTCGTAATAATTAAAACTATATATTGAGGTTAGATAGTAAGTTTATTCACCATATTCACATTGTATTATGGTATAATAGATGTAAGCAATTTCAATATTATTCTTCTTATCCATCACCAAATTTTAGGTTACTTCATCACTAAGAAACTAAGTTAAAAGACAATTAATTAATGACGTATATTTCATATACGTTCGTAATAATTAAAAATATATAATGAGGCTAGAAAGTATATTTATTAACCATATTCACATTGTATTATGGTGTAATAGATGTAAACAATTTCAATATTATTCTTCTTATCCATCACCAAATTTTAGGTTACTTCATCACTAAGAAACTAAGTTAAAAGACTATTAGTTAACGACATATATTTAACATACGTTCGTAATAATTAAAATTATATATTGAGGTTAGATAGTATATTTATTCACCATATTCACATTGTATTATGGTATAATAGATGTAAACAATTTCAATATTATTCTTCTTATCCATCACCAAAATTTAGGTTACTTCATCACTAAGAACTAAGTTAAAGACTATTCATTTATGACTTATATTTCATATACGTTCATAATAATTAAAACTATATAATGAGGCTAGAAAGTATATTTATTCACCATATTCAAATTGAATTATGGTATAATACATGTAAACAATTTCAATATTATTCTTCTTATCCATCACCAAATTTTAGGTTACTTCATCACTAAGAAACTAAGTTAAAAGACTATTAGTTAACGACATATATTTAACATACGTTCGTAATAATTAAAACTATATATTGAGGTTAGATAGTATATTTATTCACCATATTCACATTGTATTATGGTATAATAGATGTAAACAATTTCAATATTATTCTTCTTATCCATCACCAAAATTTAGGTTACTTGATCACTAAGAAACTAAGTTAAAAGACTATTCATTTATGACTTATATTTCATATACGTTCATAATAATTAAAACTATATAATGAGGCTAGAAAGTATATTTATTCACCATATTCACATTGTATTATGGTATAATACATGTAAACAATTTCAATATTATTCTTCTTATCCATCACCAAATTTTAGGTTACTTCATCACTAAGATACTAAGTTAAAAGACAATTAATTTATGACATATATTACATATACGTTTGTAGTAATTAAAACTATATAATGAGGGTAGATAGTAAATTTATTCACCATATTCACATTGTATTATGGTATAATAGATGTAAACAATTTCAATATTCTTCTTCTTATCCATCACCAAATTTTAGGTTACTTCATCACTAAGATACTAAGTTAAAAGCCTATTAATTTATGACATATATTACATAAACGTTCGTAATAATTAAAATTATATAATGAGGTTAGATAGTAAATTTATTCAACATATTCACATTGTATTATGGTATAATAGATGTAAACAATTTCAATATTATTCTTCTTATCCATCACCAAATTTTAATTTACTTCATCACTAAGAAACAAGTTAAAAGACTATTAGTAAATGACATATATTTCATATACGTTCGTAATAATTAAAACTATATATTGAGGTTAGATAGTAAGTTTATTCACCATATACACATTGTATTATGGTATAATACATGTAAACAATTTCAATAGTATTCTTCTTATCCATCACCAAATTTTAGGTTACTTCATCACTAAGATACTAAGTTAAAAGACTATTAATTTATGACATATATTACATATACGTTTGTAATAATTAAAACTATATAATGAGGTTAGATAGTAAATTTATTCACCAGATTCACATTGTATTATGGTATAATAGATGTAAACAATTTCAATATTATTCTTCTTATCCATCACCAAAATTTAGGTTACTTCATCACTAAGAAACTAAGTTAAAAGACTATTCATTTATGACTTATATTTCATATACGTTCATAATAATTAAAACTATATAATGAGGCTAGAAAGTATATTTATTCACCATATTCAAATTTAATTATGGCATAATACATGTAAACAATTTCAATATTATTCTTCTTATCCATCACCAAATTTTAGGTTACTTCATCACTAAGAAACTAAGTTAAAAGACTATTAGTTAACGACATGTATTTAACATACATTCGTAATAATTACAACTATATATTGAGGTTAGATAGTATATTTATTCACCATATTCACATTGTATTATGGTATAATAGATGTAAACAATTTCAATATTATTCTTCTTATCCATCACCAAAATTTAGGTTACTTCATCACTAAGAAACTAAGTTAAAAGACTATTCATTTATGACTTATATTTCATATACGTTCATAATAATTAAAACTATATAATGAGGCTAGAAAGTATATTTATTCACCATATTCACATTTTATTATGGTATAATACATGTAAACAATTTCAATATTATTCTTCTTATCCATCACCAAATTTTAGGTTACTTCATCACTAAGATACTAAGTTAAAAGACAATTAATTTATGACATATATTACATATACGTTTGTAATAATTAAAACTATATAATGAGGTTAGATAGTAAATTTATTCACCATATTCACATTGTATTATGGTATAATAAATGTAAACAATTTCAATATTATTCTTCTTATCCATCACCAAATTTTAGGTTACTTCATCACTAATATACTAAGTTAAAAGTCTATTAATTTATGACATATATTACATATACGTTCGTAATAATTAAAACTATATAATGAGGTTAGATAGTACATTTATTCAACATATTCACATTGTATTATGGTATAATAGATGTAAACAATTTCAATATTATTCTTCTTATCCATCACCAAATTTTAATTTACTTCATCACTAAGAAACAAGTTAAAAGACTATTAGTAAATGACATATATTTGATATACGTTCGTAATAATTAAAACTATATATTGAGGTTAGATAGTATATTTATTCACCATATTCACATTGTATTATGGTATAATAGATGTAAACAATTTCAATATTATTCTTCTTATCCATCACCAAAATTTAGGTTACTTGATCACTAAGAAACTAAGTTAAAAGACTATTCATTTATGACTTATATTTCATATACGTTCATAATAATTAAAACTATATAATGAGGCTAGAAAGTATATTTATTCACCATATTCACATTGTATTATGGTATAATACATGTAAACAATTTCAATATTATTCTTCTTATCCATCACCAAATTTTAGGTTACTTCATCACTAAGATACTAAGTTAAAAGACAATTAATTTATGACATATATTACATATACGTTTGTAGTAATTAAAACTATATAATGAGGTTAGATAGTAAATTTATTCACCATATTCACATTGTATTATGGTATAATAGATGTAAACAATTTCAATATTCTTCTTCTTATCCATCACCAAATTTTAGGTTACTTCATCACTAAGATACTAAGTTAAAAGCCTATTAATTTATGACATATATTACATAAACGTTCGTAATAATTAAAATTATATAATGAGGTTAGATAGTAAATTTATTCAACATATTCACATTGTATTATGGTATAATAGATGTAAACAATTTCAATATTATTCTTCTTATCCATCACCAAATTTTAATTTACTTCATCACTAAGAAACAAGTTAAAAGACTATTAGTAAATGACATATATTTCATATACGTTCGTAATAATTAAAACTATATATTGAGGTTAGATAGTAAGTTTATTCACCATATACACATTGTATTATGGTATAATACATGTAAACAATTTCAATAGTATTCTTCTTATCCATCACCAAATTTTAGGTTACTTCATCACTAAGATACTAAGTTAAAAGACTATTAATTTATGACATATATTACATATACGTTTGTAATAATTAAAACTATATAATGAGGTTAGATAGTAAATTTATTCACCAGATTCACATTGTATTATGGTATAATAGATGTAAACAATTTCAATATTATTCTTCTTATCCATCACCAAAATTTAGGTTACTTCATCACTAAGAAACTAAGTTAAAAGACTATTCATTTATGACTTATATTTCATATACGTTCATAATAATTAAAACTATATAATGAGGCTAGAAAGTATATTTATTCACCATATTCAAATTGAATTATGGCATAATACATGTAAACAATTTCAATATTATTCTTCTTATCCATCACCAAATTTTAGGTTACTTCATCACTAAGAAACTAAGTTAAAAGACTATTAGTTAACGACATATATTTAACATACATTCGTAATAATTACAACTATATATTGAGGTTAGATAGTATATTTATTCACCATATTCACATTGTATTATGGTATAATAGATGTAAACAATTTCAATATTATTCTTCTTATCCATCACCAAAATTTAGGTTACTTCATCACTAAGAAACTAAGTTAAAAGACTATTCATTTATGACTTATATTTCATATACGTTCATAATAATTAAAACTATATAATGAGGCTAGAAAGTATATTTATTCACCATATTCACATTTTATTATGGTATAATACATGTAAACAATTTCAATATTATTCTTCTTATCCATCACCAAATTTTAGGTTACTTCATCACTAAGATACTAAGTTAAAAGACAATTAATTTATGACATATATTACATATACGTTTGTAATAATTAAAACTATATAATGAGGTTAGATAGTAAATTTATTCACCATATTCACATTGTATTATGGTATAATAAATGTAAACAATTTCAATATTATCCTTCTTATCCATCACCAAATTTTAGGTTACTTCATCACTAATATACTAAGTTAAAAGTCTATTAATTTATGACATATATTACATATACGTTCGTAATAATTAAAACTATATAATGAGGTTAGATAGTACATTTATTCAACATATTCACATTGTATTATGGTATAATAGATGTAAACAATTTCAATATTATTCTTCTTATCCATCACCAAATTTTAATTTACTTCATCACTAAGAAACAAGTTAAAAGACTATTCGTAAATGACATATATTTGATATACGTTCGTAATAATTAAAACTATATATTGAGGTTAGATAGTAAGTTTATTCACCATATTCACATTGTATTATGGTATAATAAATGTAAACAATTTCAATATTATTCTTCTTATGCATCACCAAATTTTAGGTTACTTCATCACTAAGATACTAAGTTAAAAGTCTATTAATTTATAACATATATTACATATACGTTCGTAATAATTAAAACTATATAATGAGGTTAGATAGTACATTTATTCAACATATTCACATTGTATTATGGTATAATAGATGTAAACAATTTCAATATTATTCTTCTTATCCATCACCAAATTTTAATTTACTTCATCACTAAGAAACAAGTTAAAAGACTATTAGTAAATGACATATATTTCATATACGTTCGTAATAATTAAAACTATATATTGAGGTTAGATAGTAAGTTTATTCACCATATACACATTGTATTATGGTATAATACATGTAAACAATTTCAATAGTATTCTTCTTATCCATCACCAAATTTTAGGTTACTTCATCACTAAGATACTTAGTTAAAAGACTATTAATTTATGACATATATTACATATACGTTTGTAATAATTAAAACTATATAATGAGGTTAGATAGTAAATTTATTCACCAGATTCACATTGTATTATGGTATAATAGATGTAAACAATTTCAATATTATTCTTCTTATCCATCACCAAAATTTAGGTTACTTCATCACTAAGAAACTAAGTTAAAAGACTATTCATTTATGACTTATATTTCATATACGTTCATAATAATTAAAACTATATAATGAGGCTAGAAAGTATATTTATTCACCATATTCAAATTGAATTATGGCATAATACATGTAAACAATTTCAATATTATTCTTCTTATCCATCACCAAATTCAAATTGAATTATGGTAAAATACATGTAAACAATTTCAATATTATACTTCTTATCCATCACCAAATTTTAGGTTACTTCATCACTAAGATACTAAGTTAAAAGACTATTAATTTATGACATATATTACATATACGTTCGTAATAATTAAAACTATATAAATTTATTCACCATATTCACATTGTATTATGGTATAATAGATGTAAACAATTTCAGTATTATTCTTCTTATCCATCACCAAAATTTAGGATACTTCATCACTAAGAAACTAAGTTAAAAGACTATTAATTTATGACTTATATTTCATATACGTTCATAATAATTAAAACTATATAATGAGGTTAGATAGTAAATTTATTCACCATATTCACATTGTATTATGGTATAATAGATGTAAACAATTTCAATATTATTCTTCTTATCCATCACCAAATTTTAGTTTACTTCATTACTAAGAAACAAGTTAAAAGACTATTAGTTAATGACATATATTTCATATACGTTCGTAATAATTAAAACTATATATTAAGGTTAGATAGTATATTTATTCACCATATTCACATTGTATTATGGTATAATAGATGTAAACAATTTCAATTTTATTCTTCTTATTCATCACCAAATTTTAGTTTACTTCATCACTAAGAAACAAAGTTAAAAGACTATTAGTTAATAACATATATTTCTTATACGTTCATAATAATTAAAACTATATATTGAGGTTAAATATTATATTTATTCACCATATTCACATTGCATTATGGTATAATAGAAGTAAACAATTTCAATATTATTCTTCTTATCCATCACCAAATTTTAGGTTACTTCATCATTAAGAAACTAAGTTAAAAGACTATTCATTTATGACTCATATTTCATATACGTTCATAATAATTAAAACTATATAATGAGGCTAGAAAGTATATTTATTCACCATATTCAAATTGAATTATGGTATAATACATGTAAACAATTTCAATATTATACTTCTTATCCATCACCAAATTTTAGGTACTTCATCACTAAGATACTAAGTTAAAAGACTATTAATTTATGACATATATTACATATACGTTCATAATAATTAAAACTATATAATGAGGTTAGATAGTAAATTTATTCACCATATTCACATTATATTATGGTATAATAGATGTAAACAATTTCAATATTATTCTTCTTATCCATCACCAAAATTTAGGTTACTTCATCACTAAGAAACTAAGTTAAAAGACTATTAATTTATGACTTATATTTCATATACGTTCATAATAATTAAAACTATATAATGAGGTTAGATAGTAAATTTATTCACCATATTCACATTGTATTATGGTATAATAGATGTAAACAATTTCAATATTATTATTCTTATCCATCACCAAATTTTAGTTTACTTCATTACTAAGAAAAAGTTAAAAGACTATTAGTAAATGACATATATTTCATATACGTTCGTAATAATTAAAACTATATAATGAGGCTAGAAAGTATATTTATTCACCATATTCACATTGTATGATGGTGTAATAGATGTAAACAATTTCAATATTATTCTTCTTATCCATCACCAAATTTTAGGTTACTTCATCACTAAGAAACTAAGTTAAAAGACTATTCATTTATGACTTATATTTCATATACGTTCATAATAATTAAAACTATATAATGAGGCTAGAAAGTATATTTATTCACCATATTCAAATTGAATTATGGTATAATACATGTAAACAATTTCAATATTATTCTTCTTATCCATCACCAAATTTTAGGTTACTTCATCACTAAGAAACTAAGTTAAAAGACTATTAGTTAACGACATATATTTAACATACGTTCGTAATAATTAAAACTATATATTGAGGTTAGATAGTATATTTATTCACCATATTCACATTGTATTATGGTATAATAGATGTAAGCAATTTCAATATTATTCTTCTTATCCATCACTAAAATTTAGGTTACTTCATCACTAAGATACTAAGTTAAAAGACAATTAATTTATGACATATATTACATATACGTTTGTAGTAATTAAAACTATATAATGAGGTTAGATAGTAAATTTATTCACCATATTCACATTGTATTATGGTATAATAGATGTAAACAATTTCAATATTCTTCTTCTTATCCATCACCAAATATTAGGTTACTTCATCACTAAGATACTAAGTTAAAAGTCTATTAATTTATGACATATATTACATAAACGTTCGTAATAATTAAAACTATATAATGAGGTTAGATAGTAAATTTATTCAACATATTCACATTGTATTATGGTATAATAGATGTAAACAATTTCAATATTATTCTTCTTATCCATCACCAAATTTTAATTTACTTCATCACTAAGAAACAAGTTAAAAGACTATTAGTAAATGACATATATTTCATATACGTTCGTAATAATTAAAACTATATATTGAGGTTAGATAGTAAGTTTATTCACCATATTCACATTGTATTATGGTATAATACATGTAAATAATTTCAATATTATTCTTCTTATCCATCACCAAATTTTAGGTTACTTCATCACTAAGATACTAAGTTAAAAGACTATTAATTTATGACATATATTACATATACGTTTGTAATAATTAAAACTATATAATGAGGTTAGATAGTAAATTTATTCACCAGATTCACATTGTATTATGGTATAATAGATGTAAACAATTTCAATATTATTCTTCTTATCCATCACCAAAATTTAGGTTACTTCATCACTAAGAAACTAAGTTAAAAGACTATTCATTTATGACTTATATTTCATATACGTTCATAATAATTAAAACTATATAATGAGGCTAGAAAGTATATTTATTCACCATATTGAAATTGAATTATGGTATAATACATGTAAACAATTTCAATATTATTCTTCTTATCCATCACCAAATTTTAGGTTACTTCATCACTAAGAAACTAAGTTAAAAGACTATTAGTTAACGACATATATTTAACATACATTCGTAATAATTAAAACTATATATTGAGGTTAGATAGTATATTTATTCACCATATTCACATTGTATTATGGTATAATAGATGTAAACAATTTCAATATTATTCTTCTTATCCATCACCAAATTTTAGGTTACTTCATCACTAAGATACTAAGTTAAAAGTCTATTAATTTATGACATATATTACATATACGTTTGTAATAATTAAAACTATATAATGAGGTTAGATAGTAAATTTATTCAACATATTCACATTGTATTATGGTATAATAGATGTAAACAATTTCAATATTATTCTTCTTATCCATCACCAAATTTTAATTTACTTCATCACTAAGAAACAAGTTAAAAGACTATTAGTAAATGACATATATTTCATATACGTTCGTAATAATTAAAACTATATATTGAGGTTAGATAGTAAGTTTATTCACCATATTCACATTGTATTATGGTATAATACATGTAAACAATTTCAATATTATTCTTCTTATCCATCACCAAATTTTAGGTTACTTCATCACTAAGATACTAAGTTAAAAGACTATTAATTTGTGACATATATTACATATACGCTTGTAATAATTAAAACTATATAATGAGGTTAGATAGTAAATTTATTCACCAGATTCACATTGTATTATGGTATAATAGATGTAAAAAATTTCAATATTATTCTTCTTATCCATCACCAAAATTTAGGTTACTTCATCACTAAGAAACTAAGTTAAAAGACTATTCATTTATGACTTATATTTCATATACGTTCATAATAATTAAAACTATATAATGAGGCTAGAAAGTATATTTATTCACCATATTGAAATTGAATTATGGTATAATACATGTAAACAATTTCAATATTATTCTTCTTATCCATCACCAAATTTTAGGTTACTTCATCACTAAGAAAATAAGTTAAAAGACTATTAGTTAACGACATATATTTAACATACATTCGTAATAATTAAAACTATATATTGAGGTTAGATAGTAAATTTATTCACCATATTCACATTGTATTATGGTATAATAGATGTAAACAATTTCAGTATTATTCTTCTTATCCATCACCAAAATTTAGGATACTTCATCACTAAGAAACTAAGTTAAAAGACTATTAATTTATGACTTATATTTCATATACGTTCATAATAATTAAAACTATATAATGAGGTTAGATAGTAAATTTGTTCACCATATTCACATTATATTATGGTATAATAGATGTAAACAATTTCAATATTATTCTTCTTATCCATCACCAAAATTTAGGTTACTTCATCACTAAGAAACTAAGTTAAAAGACTATTAATTTATGACTTATATTTCATATACGTTCATAATAATTAAAACTATATAATGAGGTTAGATAGTAAATTTATTCACCATATTCACATTGTATTATGGTATAATAGATGTAAACAATTTCAATATTATTATTCTTATCCATCACCAAATTTTAGTTTACTTCATTACTAAGAAAAAGTTAAAAGACTATTAGTAAATGACATATATTTCATATACGTTCGTAATAATTAAAACTATATAATGAGGCTAGAAAGTATATTTATTCACCATATTCACATTGTATGATGGTGTAATAGATGTAAACAATTTCAATATTATTCTTCTTATCCATCACCAAATTTTAGGTTACTTCATTACTAAGAAACTAAGTTAAAAGACTTTTAGTTAACGACATATATTTCACATACGTTCGTAATAATTAAAACTATATATTGAGGTTAGATAGTAAGTTTATTCACCATATTCACATTGTATTATGGTATAATAGATGTAAATAATTTCAATATTATTCTTCTTATCCATCACCAAATTTTAGGTTACTTTATCACTAAGAAACTAAGTTAAAAGACAATTAATTAATGACATATATTTCATATACGTTCGTAATAATTAAAACTATACAATGAGGCTAGAAAGTATATTTATAAACCATATTCACATTGTATTATAGTGTAATAGATGTAAACAATTTCAATATTATTCTTCTTATCCATCACCAAATTTTAGGTTACTTCATCACTAAGAAACTAAGTTAAAAGACTATTAGTTAACGACATATATTTAACATACGTTCATAATAATTAAAACTATATATTGAGGTTAGATAGTATATTTATTCACCATATTCACATTGTATTATGGTATAATAGATGTAAACAATTTCAATATTATTCTTCTTATCCATCACCAAAATTTAGGTTACTTCATCACTAAGAAACTAAGTTAAAAGACTATTCATTTATGACTTATATTTCATATACGTTCATAATAATTAAAACTATATAATGAGGCTAGAAAGTATATTTATTCACCATATTCAAATTGAATTATGGTATAATACATGTAAACAATTTCAATATTATTCTTCTTATCCATCACCAAATTTTAGGTTACTTCATCACTAAGAAACTAAGTTAAAAGACTATTAGTTAACGACATATATTTAACATACGTTCGTAATAATTAAAACTATATATTGAGGTTAGATAGTATATTTATTCACCATATTCACATTGTATTATGGTATAATAGATGTAAGCAATTTCAATATTATTCTTCTTATCCATCACTAAAATTTAGGTTACTTCATCACTAAGATATTAAGTTAAAAGACAATTAATTTATGACATATATTACATATACGTTTGTAGTAATTAAAACTATATAATGAGGTTAGATAGTAAATTTATTCACCATATTCACATTGTATTATGGTATAATAGATGTAAACAATTTCAATATTCTTCTTCTTATCCATCACCAAATATTAGGTTACTTCATCACTAAGATACTAAGTTAAAAGTCTATTAATTTATGACATATATTACATAAACGTTCGTAATAATTAAAACTATATAATGAGGTTAGATAGTAAATTTATTCAACATATTCACATTGTATTATGGTATAATATATGTAAACAATTTCAATATTATTCTTCTTATCCATCACCAAATTTTAATTTACTTCATCACTAAGAAACAAGTTAAAAGACTATTAGTAAATGACATATATTTCATATACGTTCGTAATAATTAAAACTATATATTGAGGTTAGATAGTAAGTTTATTCACCATATTCACATTTTATTATGGTATAATACATGTAAATAATTTCAATATTATTCTTCTTATCCATCACCAAATTTTAGGTTACTTCATCACTAAGATACTAAGTTAAAAGACTATTAATTTATGACATATATTACATATACGTTTGTAATAATTAAAACTATATAATGAGGTTAGATAGTAAATTTATTCACCAGATTCACATTGTATTATGGTATAATAGATGTAAACAATTTCAATATTATTCTTCTTATCCATCACCAAAATTTAGGTTACTTCATCACTAAGAAACTAAGTTAAAAGACTATTCATTTATGACTTATATTTCATATACGTTCATAATAATTAAAACTATATAATGAGGCTAGAAAGTATATTTATTCACCATATTGAAATTGAATTATGGTATAATACATGTAAACAATTTCAATATTATTCTTCTTATCCATCACCAAATTTTAGGTTACTTCATCACTAAGAAACTAAGTTAAAAGACTATTAGTTAACGACATATATTTAACATACATTCGTAATAATTAAAACTATATATTGAGGTTAGATAGTATATTTATTCACCATATTCACATTGTATTATGGTATAATAGATGTAAACAATTTCAATATTATTCTTCTTATCCATCACCAAAATTTAGGTTACTTCATCACTAAGAAACTAAGTTAAAAGACTATTCATTTATGACTTATATTTCATATACGTTCATAATAATTAAAACTATATAATGAGGCTAGAAAGTATATTTATTCACCATATTCACATTTTATTATGGTATAATACATGTAAACAATTTCAATATTATTCTTCTTATCCATCACCAAATTTTAGGTTACTTCATCACTAAGATACTAAGTTAAAAGACAATTAATTTATGACATATATATCATATACGTTTGTAATAATTAAAACTATATAATGAGGTTAGATAGTAAATTTATTCACCATATTCACATTGTATTATGGTATAATAGATGTAAACAATTTCAATATTATTCTTCTTATCCATCACCAAATTTTAGGTTACTTCATCACTAAGATACTAAGTTAAAAGTCTATTAATTTATGACATATATTACATATACGTTCGTAATAATTAAAACTATATAATGAGGTTAGATAGTAAATTTATTCAACATATTCACATTGTATTATGGTATAATAGATGTAAACAATTTCAATATTATTCTTCTTATCCATCACCAAATTTTAATTTACTTCATCACTAAGAAACAAGTTAAAAGACTATTAGTAAATGACATATATTTCATATACGTTCGTAATAATTAAAACTATATATTGAGGTTAGATAGTAAGTTTATTCACCATATTCACATTGTATTATGGTATAATACATGTAAACAATTTCAATATTATTCTTCTTATCCATCACCAAATTTTAGGTTACTTCATCACTAAGATACTAAGTTAAAAGACTATTATTTTGTGACATATATTACATATACGTTTGTAATAATTAAAACTATATAATGAGGTTAGATAGTAAATTTATTCACCATATTCACATTGTATTATGGTATAATAGATGTAAACAATTTCAGTATTATTCTTCTTATCCATCACCAAAATTTAGGATACTTCATCACTAAGAAACTAAGTTAAAAGACTATTAATTTATGACTTATATTTCATATACGTTCATAATAATTAAAACTATATAATGAGGTTAGATAGTAAATTTATTCACCATATTCACATTATATTATGGTATAATAGATGTAAACAATTTCAATATTATTCTTCTTATCCATCACCAAAATTTAGGTTACTTCATCACTAAGAAACTAAGTTAAAAGACTATTAATTTATGACTTATATTTCATATACGTTCATAATAATTAAAACTATATAATGAGGTTAGATAGTAAATTTATTCACCATATTCACATTGTATTATGGTATAATAGATGTAAACAATTTCAATATTATTATTCTTATCCATCACCAAATTTTAGTTTACTTCATTACTAAGAAAAAGTTAAAAGACTATTAGTAAATGACATATATTTCATATACGTTCGTAATAATTAAAACTATATAATGAGGCTAGAAAGTATATTTATTCACCATATTCACATTGTATGATGGTGTAATAGATGTAAACAATTTCAATATTATTCTTCTTATCCATCACCAAATTTTAGGTTACTTCATTACTAAGAAACTAAGTTAAAAGACTTTTAGTTAACGACATATATTTCACATACGTTCGTAATAATTAAAACTATATATTGAGGTTAGATAGTAAGTTTATTCACCATATTCACATTGTATTATGGTATAATAGATGTAAATAATTTCAATATTATTCTTCTTATCCATCACCAAATTTTAGGTTACTTTATCACTAAGAAACTAAGTTAAAAGACAATTAATTAATGACATATATTTCATATACGTTCGTAATAATTAAAACTAAACAATGAGGCTAGAAAGTATATTTATAAACCATATTCACATTGTATTATAGTGTAATAGATGTAAACAATTTCAATATTATTCTTCTTATCCATCACCAAATTTTAGGTTACTTCATCACTAAGAAACTAAGTTAAAAGACTATTAGTTAACGACATATATTTAACATACGTTCATAATAATTAAAACTATATATTGAGGTTAGATAGTATATTTATTCACTATATTCACATTGTATTATGGTATAATAGATGTAAACAATTTCAATATTATTCTTCTTATCCATCACCAAAATTTAGGTTACTTCATCACTAAGAAACTAAGTTAAAAGACTATTCATTTATGACTTATATTTCATATACGTTCATAATAATTAAAACTATATAATGAGGCTAGAAAGTATATTTATTCACCATATTCAAATTGAATTATGGTATAATACATGTAAACAATTTCAATATTATTCTTCTTATCCATCACCAAATTTTAGGTTACTTCATCACTAAGATACTAAGTTAAAAGACAATTAATTTATGACATATATATCATATACGTTTGTAATAATTAAAACTATATAATGAGGTTAGATAGTAAATTTATTCACCATATTCACATTGTATTATGGCATAATAGATGTAAACAATTTCAATATTATTCTTCTTATCCATCACCAAATTTTAGGTTACTTCATCACTAAGATACTAAGTTAAAAGTCTATTAATTTATGACATATATTACATATACGTTCGTAATAATTAAAACTATATAATGAGGTTAGATAGTAAATTTATTCAACATATTCACATTGTATTATGGTATAATAGATGTAAACAATTTCAATATTATTCTTCTTATCCATCACCAAATTTTAATTTACTTCATCACTAAGAAACAAGTTAAAAGACTATTAGTAAATGACATATATTTCATATACGTTCGTAATAATTAAAACTATATATTGAGGTTAGATAGTAAGTTTATTCACCATATTCACATTGTATTATGGTATAATACATGTAAACAATTTCAATATTATTCTTCTTATCCATCACCAAATTTTAGGTTACTTCATCACTAAGATACTAAGTTAAAAGACTATTAATTTATGACATATATTACATATACGTTTGTAATAATTAAAACTATATAATGAGGTTAGATAGTAAATTTATTCACCAGATTCAAATTGTATTATGGTATAATAGATGTAAACAATTTCGATATTACTCTTCTTATCCATCACCAAATTTTAGGTTACTTCATCACTAAGAAACTAAGTTAAAAGACTATTAATTTATAACTTATATTTCATATACGTTCATAATAATTAAAACTATATAATGAGGTTAGATAGTAAATTTAATCAACATATTCACATTGTATTATGGTATAATAGATGTAAACAATTTCAATATTATTCTTCTTATCCATCACCAAATTTTAGTTTACTTCATCACTAAGAAACAAAGTTAAAAGACTATTAGTTAATAACATATATTTCATATACGTTCTTAATAATTAAAACTATATAATGAGGTTAGATAGTAAGTTTATTCACCATATTCACATTGTATTATGGTATAATAGATGTAAACAATTTCAATATTATTCTTCTTATCCATCACCAAATTTTAGGTTACTTCATCACTAAGAAACTAAGTTAAAAGACAATTAATTAATGACATATATTTCATATACTGTTGTAATAATTAAAACTATATAATGAGGCTGGAAAGTATATTTATTCACCATATACACATTGTATTATGGTGTAATAGATGTAAAAAATTTCAATATTATTCTTCTTATCCATCACCAAATTTTAGATCACTTCATCACTAAGAAACTAAGTTAAAAGACTATTAGTTAACGACATATATTTCACATACGTTCGTAATAATTAAAACTATATATTGAGGTTAGATAGTATATTTATTCACCATATTCACATTGTATTATGGTATAATAGATGTAAAAAATTTCAATATTCTTCTTCTTATCCATCACAGAATTTTAGTTTACTTCATCACTAAGATACTAAGTTAAAAGACTATTAATTTATGACATATATTACATATACGTTCGTAATAATTAAAACTATATAATGAAGTTAGATAGTAAATTTATTCATAATATTCAAATTGTATTATGGTATAATAAATGTAAACAATTTCAATATTATTCTTCTTTTCCATCATAGAATTTTAGGTTACTTCATCACTAAGATACTAAGTTAAAAGACTATTAATTTATGACATATATTACATATACGTTCATAATAATTAAAAATATATAATGAGGTTAGATAGTAAATTTATTCACCATATTCATATTGTATTATGGTATAATAGATGTAAACAATTTCAATATTATTCTTCTTATCCATCACCAAAATTTAGGTTACTTCATCACTAAGAAACTAAGTTAAAAGACTATTAATTTATGACTTATATTTCATATACGTTCATAATAATTAAAACTATATAATGAGGTTAGATAGTAAATTTATTCACCATATTCAAATTGTATTATGGTATAATAGATGTAAACAATTTCAATATTATTCTTCTTATCCATCACCAAATTTTAATTTACTTCATCACTAAGAAACAAGTAAAAAGACTATTAGTTAATGACATATATTTCATATACGTTCGTAATAATTTAAACTATATATTGAGGTTAGATAGTAAATTTATTCACCATATGCACATTGTATTATGGTATAATAGATGTAAACAATTTCAATATTCTTCTTCTTATCCATCACCAAATTTTAGGTTACTTCATCTCTAAGAAACTAAGTTCAAAGACAATTAATTAATAGCATATATTTCACATACGTTCGTAATAATTAAAACTATATATTGAGGTTAGATAGTATATTTATTCACCATATTCACATTGAATTATGGTATAATAGATGTAAACAATTTCAATTTTATTCTTCTTATTCATCACCAAATTTTAGTTTACTTCATCACTAAGAAACAAGGTTAAAAGACTATTAGTTAATAACATATATTTCATATACGTTCGTAATAATTAAAACTATATATTGAGGTTAGATATTATATTTATTCACCATATTCACATTGCATTATGGTGTAATAGAATTAAACAATTTCAATATTATTATTCTTCTCCATCACCAAATTTTAGGTTACTTCATCACTAAGAAACTAAGTTAAAAGACTATTCATTTATGACTTATATTTCATATACGTTCATAATAACTAAAACTATATAATGAGGCTAGAAAGTATATTTATTCACCATATCAAATTGAATTATGGTATAATACATGTAAACAATTTCAATATTATACTTCTTATCCATCACCAAATTTTTGGTTACTTTATCACTAAGATACTAAGTTAAAAGACTATTAATTTATGACATATATTACATATACGTTCGTAATAATTGAAACTATATAATGAGGTTAGATAGTAAATTTATTCACCATAGTATTGCTCCCCAGCAAGATAGATAGAGTACTTTTCTCCCCGCAGAGTAATCCATTCGCCAAGTTTATTCCCCAACGGAGTTATCTTCTCCTACCGGTATTCTTGCAACTATCATCCCCAGCGGAAGCAAAGCACTATTCTTCAACATCAGCCCAGGAATGACTTCCTGGCACCCGTCAAGGATTTACTTTCCTGGACGAAAAGATACATCCATAAACATCACATTTTCATGCATATACGCATCATATCTTACAAATCTCATTTATGATTGAGAACATCATTGCTTGATCCATATCATGCATTGCATATGACTGACCTTTACCTTTCAGGAAAGATCCAGTTAAGTTCTCAGCTATATTCAAGACCTTGACCGGTTCAGTTAAATCGACTCTAAGATTTTTCTTTTTCTTATCCAGTCAAAGGCCTTCTCTGGTTCAGTCAGATCGACCCTAAGATCTCCCTGATTCTTATCCAGTTGAAGATTCCAAGACCTTGTCCGGTTCAGTTAAATCGACCCTAAGATTTTCCTGTTTCTTATCCAATCAAAGGCCTTCTCTAGTCCATTTAAATCGATCCCTAAAAGATTTTCCTAATGAAGACTCAGTAGAAGATATCCAAGATTCTCTCAGCGTTACTGCTGAGGTTGAAGTCGCCCAAGATTCTCTCAGCGTTACTGTTGAGGTAGTAATCACCCCCAGACTCTCTCAGTGTTACTGTTGAGGTTGAAGTCGCCCAAGATTCTCTCAACGTTCCTGTTGAGGTAGTAATCACCCCCAGATTCTCTCAGTGTTACTGTTGAGGTTGAAGTCGCCCAAGATTCTCTCAGCGTTCCTGTTGAGGTAGTAATCGTTCAAGGTTCTCTCACCATCCCATTGAGGTAGTAACCATCCCTGGTTCATTCATCACCTTTTGAAGCTCCAGATCCAGCTCCTGTAACCAGTCAGGACACATCTACACAAAGAGTTTGAAGACCAGCTCCTGCAACAGGCCAGGTAATCATTTTCTTTTGTAGGTACACAAGTTCTCGCTAAGGAATCTCTTACGCGAGCGACGCCCAGATGGAATCTATAAGCCCATCCACCTTCCATCATCTCTCAGCATGACATCTATAATCCCATCATCCTATCCATCAATCTCCAAATGGCATCTATAAGCCCATTCCGCCATCACACTGCTACTATGTGAGCGCAAATTTCTGGGCACTCTAGTGTTCAATCATCTTCCACCTTCGGATTACGAAAGGCACGTCAGCCAATCTGCATCCTCAGGTCTAAGAATATTGAACAGGGGCAACTGTTGTACCCCAAAATTTGCCCTCTCATATTCTTCAAGATTTGCAAAGAGCATGCTTCAAAATCTTCCCAAGGGTTGCACAATTCAAGGGCCTCCTAACAGTCAAAAAACTAGGGTTTTGGTTCTAGCAAAGTAACTGAAGTTTCCAAGGGTCCAATCAAGTCCCACATGCCTATAAACATGGTCAAGCACCCTCATGCCAAGTTTCAAGACTTACAGCACAAAATTGCACAGTCAAAAACCCTAATTGCTCTACAGTCAACTGCAGGGGCAAAATGGTCATTTGACAGTCAAAAGTTCAAATTTTTGGTCAACATCTCATTTTGAAGCCATAAACATCATTTGATCAATTCTTGATCATGATTTTCAAGGCATGGCTCAAAAAGTCTCAAGATGCAAAACTTTCCATATTTGGACAGTTGAAAAAGTCAACTGTAACTTGACCAAGGCATAACTTCCACATGGTTTATCAGAAAAATTCCATCAAAAGCTCATTTTGAAGAGAAAGACATTTCCTACAACTCCTCTTCACACTTCAAGTCCAAGAAATGCTCTCACAAAAAGTTATCAATTTCAACATTATAGGTCATTTTCAAAAGTCAACAAAAAAGGACTTTAAGTCAAAGGCCATAACTTGAGATTGGTAAATCAAATTGACATGGGACCAAAGGAATTGGTTAGAGGACTTCAAGACCTTTCCAAAATGTCCAAGAACATGATCAAAGCTTAAAAATTGAGCAAGATATGCCTTGTGGAAGTTGGGAAATTTTTGGGAATTTTGAAAAGTCAACTTTACTTCAAATGCCTTAAATTTGCTAATGGGCCACATTTTCTTCCAAGATTCATCATCCAAAGCATATGCACGACCATTTGGCCCAAAGGGTATTTATTCATCATTTTTATTTATTTATTTGAAATTTTAATTACTATTAATTCATTTAATAAAATAAAATATGGGAAAAATACTCATCCATGCTTTTTAAATCTTTTTGTGCATGGAATTCCTTCAAGATTTCGTGCCCTATCTAATATGGAAAGAATCAAGGTGATTTGATCATGATTGGTATCAAAACACATGGAAAAAGATTGAAAAAAATATGCCATTAAATCCAATATTTGATCCATGATTACAAGGATTTGTGGACTCAAATTTTAACCCTAATCTGATCCTATACATATACTAATGCAAACCCTAGTGCAAAGGACCTGAAAGCTGCGCCACACTTCATAAACAACTTTGCACTTTTTCAAGAAAATTCAAAAAACTGAAAACTCGATTCTAAGGCGTTTCAAGGCAAAATAACTATCCCATTGCATTCCTGAGGCTTCAAGGAACGTTTCTGGATCAAAACCATTATCTCTAACGTAAGGAATTGGTAGAACGACCTTGTCCCGTTCATAATTTTTCTCATATTCATGTATCATAATTCATGCGTTGTTTGCAATTTTTAATGTTTGGTTTATATTAAGTTACTCATTCTGAAGCTAACCATGTATTTTAATTGAGTTTTTGTGCATCATACGCGAATTCACCATTGAAGCTCTCTAGGGTTTCCCAAGCTTCAAATTGGGCGTTTACATATACTGTAAAATCAAGGCACCCCAGTACCATGGCTAGAATCAGGATGCTTGGACGAATTTAATACACCAATCGCGCCTAATTTATATGGCCATATGGGCTATTCGCTATTTTTGAAAAGACTGCATTTTAGGGGGGTTTAAAACCCCCGCTACTTCTTTTTTATTTCAGGGATAAATGAAGAAGATGATCATGTGGCAATACTTGAATGTGCAATTTGAATTCCAGCGCGCGCTTTTTGGTTTTATGTCACTAACGCCGATTGTTTCTTTTATTATTTATTCGTTATTCTTTATACAACGTGCGTTGATGGTTCAGATGGTGGAAAGAAACGCTGGCAAGCCTTGGGACCTGGGTTCGATTCCCAGGTCCCCCCATATTCTTAATATATTTTGTTTCAATGTAATCCCATGCAGCTTCAACCCCAGGGTTCACCATACGTCCACCATCCAAGCTTGCCACGCGCTTATTGAGATCAATCTACTGGCTATGATCTGAAGAGTACCATGGGCACCGGTCAACGCATACGTACGTGGCCCTGAAAAGTCAAAAAAAGGCCTCCAATGATGGGCCAGAATTGCTGGATCATACCTCCTGATTGGGGCAGAACCCCCCTAGTGTATTGTATTTCTTTCTCTTTTCTTTCTTCTATTTTCTTTATTATTTGTTTTAATGCAATTGTTTCTTTTAATTCAATAAAAATTAATTTCACAAAAAATAATAAAAAAAAATCAGAAAGTCAAAATAAAAATATATTTTATTTAAATATTTTCTTTGCAAAAAAAATCTTATTAATTAATTTAGTCTTAATTTTAGGTTTAAATCTTAATTTTTTATAAACTTAAAAATTGTAGAATTAGGGTTTTAATTACTTTTATCTTTTTTTTTTCTTTTATCATCACTAATAATTAATTATTTATTTTTGTAAATAAAATTATATTAATTAATTAGGTTAACTTTAGGTTTAATTTTAACATTTTTTTAATAAATTAAAAATAGCTAGAATTAGGTTTAAATTCCATAATCTTCTCACTAAAATTACATAAATACCAAAAAAACTCCAAAAAAATCTTTTCTTTTCATTTTAATTTAATTAATTTGTTAATCGTACTTTAATTTCATTAAAAAGGGTCCAACGCCCTCGCATTCGATCGTAATTCTATGTCGCGCATTTATTTCCTTTTATAAATTTTATGTAATTCTCCCAAAGCCATGTAAACCAGACATTTATCTTTTCCGCATTCTTTATTTTATTTTAAATCGGGTCCTAGATTTAATTTGGCGATGTGGACCCGCGCCTTTGTAATAGCGTAGGAACTTTAATTCTCGCATCTTTTAAACTGTTAACTATTGCATGAAAGAATGAATGTCAAAAAATAAAAGCAACGCGTAGATCACCAATACATGACAAGACAAAATATCCGAAAACGACACACAAATCACACACCACCCCTAGGGTACGCCTCACTGTTGCCTTGCCCCTCGAAAGGTGATCGTCGAGTAGAGGATGTTTTAGTAAGTCCTCATGATCCAGGAACCTGGCATGAGGGTAGCTTCTAAGGTGTCTTCCTATTGCTCCGGTGATCACCATGTCCCGAACCCTCGAATTGACCCGAATACCTCCAACGGTGGTGCTACCTACCTCTCAATGGTGGGATGGCATTACTTTAAGGACATTTACACAGACGAATTCCTTAGGGTAGGTAGACGACTCTAGATACTTGCTCTAATTTCAAAACAAATCAAAAATACTTTTCACACCGACACCTTTTCAAAAAGCTTTCGAAAGCAATTTTTCAAACACTCTTGAGGACCGATACAAGAGTCGAACTGGAATTTTCAAAGAAACCTTTTTTAAAACCCACAATTGAAAAGCAAACAAACCTTTTGAAAACACAATGAGCAAATATCTAAGAGCCCATGGATAACCATGGATAGAAAGGGTGCTAACACCTTCCCTTTCTATAATCTACCTCCCGAACCGAGAGCAATCTCTATAAGGAATTTTTCTGTGCTTTTGTCCTTTCCATTTGGAGAAAATAAAAGACGGTGACGACTCTTGCTTCCGCGATATTTCGCAAACCAGCATTAAACAGTCAGTTCCAGATCCACCGATCACAGAACTGGCGACTCTGCTGGGGACTAAACTGAAAGTGAGGTGTACCTTAGGACTAAGATCACTGTGTTTTCAATTGCTTTCTTTGCTTGCTTTAAATTGTGGGACTGTCTTGGGAGTTCTATAGATCCTAACCCGGATCTGGGGATACCTTCTTAGAAAGTAGAAACAAGGCTGTGAGGGAACTGTGCGGGGTATACTGACATGGTTGAAACAGTCTGCTACGTTGATTTGGCACTTTGGTGTGTACCGGTAACCCTTGAGTTCAGTCACTAAGAAACTAAGTTAAAAGACTATTAATAAATAACATATATTTTATATACGTTCGTAATAATTAAAACTATCTAACGAGGTTAGATTGTAAATTTATTAACCATATCCACATTGAATTATGGTATAATAGATGTATACAATTTCAATTTTATTCTTCTTATCCATCACCAAATTTTAGGTTACTTCATCACTAAGAAACTTAGTTAAAAGACTATAGTTAATGACATATATTTCATATACGTTCGTAATAAATAAAACTATATAATGAGGTTAGATAGTAAATTTATTCACCATATTCACATTGTATTATGGTATAATAGATGTAAACAATTTCAATATTATTTTTCTTATCTATCACCAAATTTTAGGTTACATCATCGCTAAGATATTAAGTTAAAAGACTATTAATTTATGACAAATATTACATATACGTTTGTAATAATTAAAACTATATAATGAGGTTAGATAGTAAATTTATTCACCATATTCACATTGTATTATGGTATAATAGATGTAAACAATTTCAATATTATTCTTCTTATCCATCACAAAATTTTAGGTTACTTCATCACTAAGATACTAAGTTAAAAGACTATTAATTTATGACATATATTACATATACGTTCGTAATAATTAAAACTATATAATGAGGCTAAATAGTATATTTATTCACCAGATTCACATTGTATTATGGTATAATAGATGTAAACAATTTCAATATTATTCTTCTTATCCATCACCAAATTTTAGGTTACTTCATCACTAAGAAACTAAGTTAAAAGACTATTAATTTATGACTTATATTTCATATACATTTATAATAATTAAAACTATATAATGAGGTTAGATAGTAAATTTATTCACCATATTCTCATTGTATTATGGTATAATAGATGTAAACAATTTCAATATTCTTCTTCTTATCCATCACCAAATTTTAGTTTACTTCATCACTAAGAAACAAAGTTAAAAGACTATTAGTTAATGACATATATTTCTTATACGTTCGTAATAATTAAAACTATATATTGAGGTTAGATAGTAAACTTATTCACCATATTCACATTGTATTATGGTATAATAGATGTAAAGAATTTCAATATTATTCTTCTTATCCATCACCAAATTTTAGGTTACTTCATTACTAAGAAACTAACATAAAAGACAATTAATTAATGACTATATTTCATATACGTTCGTAATAATTAAAACTATATAATGAGGCTAGAAAGTATATTTATTCACCATATTCACATTGTATTATGGTGTAATAGATGTAAACAATTTCAATATTATTCTTGTTATCCATCACCAAATTTTAGGTTACTTCATCACTAAGAAACAAAGTTAAAAGGCTATTAGTTAACGACATATATTTCACATACGTTCGTAATAATTAAAACTATATATTGAGGTTAGATAGTAAATTTATGCACCATATTCACATTGTATTATGGTATAATAAATGTAAACAATTTCAATATTATTCTTCTTATCCATCACCAAATTTTAGGTTACTTCGTCACTAAGAAACTAAGTTAAAAGACTATAAATAAATAACATATATTTTATATACGTTCGTAATAATTAAAACTATATAATGAGGTTAGATTGTAAATTTATTTACCATATTCACATTGAATTATGGTATAATAGATGTAAACAATTTCAATTTTATTCTTCTTATCCATCACGAATTTTTAGGTTACTTCATCACTAAGAAACTAAGTTAAAAGACTATAGTTAATGACATATATTTCATATACGTTCGTAATAATTAAAACTATATAATGAGGTTAGATAGTAAATTTATTCACCATATTCACATTGTATTATGGTATAATAGATGTAAACAGTTTCAATATTATTTTTCTTATCCATCACCAAATTTTAGGTTACTTCATCACTAAGATACTAAGTTAAAAGACTATTAATTTATGACATATATTTCATATACGTTCGTAATAATTAAAATTATATATTGAGGTTAGATAGTAAATTTATTCACCATATTCACATTGTATTATGGTATAATAGATGTAAACAATTTCAATATTCTTCTTCTTATCCATCACCAAATTTTAGGTTACTTCATCACTAAGAAACTAAGTTAAAAGACAATTAATTAATGACATATATTTCATATACGTTCCTAATAATTAAAACTATATAATGAGGCTAGAAAGTATATTTATTCACCATATTCACATTGTATTATGGTGTAATAGATGTAAATAATTTCAATATTCTTCTTCTTATCCATCACCAAATTTTAGGTTACTTCATCACTAAGAAACTAAGTTAAAAGACTATTAGTTAACGACATATATTTCACATACGTTCGTAATAATTAAAACTATATATTGAGGTTAGATAGTATATTTATTTACCATATTCACATTGCATTATGGTATAATAGATGTAAACAATTTCAATATTATTCTTCTTACCCATCACCAAATTTTAGGTTACTTCATCACTAACAAACTAAGTTAAAAGACTATTAATTAATAACATATATTTCATATACGTTCGTAATAATTAAAACTATATAATGAGGCTAAATAGTATATTTATTCTCCATATTCACATTGTATTATGGTATAATAGATGTAAACAATTTAAATATTATTCTTCTTATCCATCACCAAATTTTACGATACTTCATCACTAAGAAACTAAGTTAAAAGACTATTAATTTATGACTTATATTTCATATACGTTCATAATAATTAAAACTATATAATTTGGTTAGATAGTAAATTTATTCACCATATTCTCATTGTATTATGGTATAATAGATGTAAACAATTTCAATATTCTTCTTCTTATCCATCACCAAATTTTAGTTTACTTCATCACTAAGAAACAAAGTTAAAAGACTATTAGTTAATGACATATATTTCATATACGTTCGTAATAATTAAAACTATTTATTGAGGTTAGATAGTAAATTTATTCACCATATTCACATTTTATTATGGTATAATAGATGTAAACAATTTCAATATTATTCTTCTTATCCATCACCAAAATTTAGGATACTTCATCACTTAGAAACTAAGTTAAAAGACAATTAATTAATGACATATATTTCATATACGTTCGTAATAATTAAAACTATATAATGAGGCTAGAAATTATATTTATTCACCATATTCACATTGTATTATGGTGTAATAGATGTAAACAATTTCAATATTATTCTTCTTATCCATCACCAAATTTTAGATTACTTCATCACTAAGAAACAAAGTTAAAAGGCTATAAGTTAACGACATATATTTCACACTTTCGTAATAATTAAAACTATATATTGAGGTTAGATAGTAAATTTATTCACCATATTCAAATTGTATTATGGTATAATAGATGTAAACAATTTCAATATTATTCTTCTTATCAATCACAAAATTTTAGTTTACTTCATCACTAAGAAGCAAGTTAAAAGACTATTAGTTAATGACATATATTTCATATACGTTCGTAATAATTAAAACTATATATTGAGGTTAGATAGTATATTTATTCACCATATTCACATTGTATTATGGTATAATAGATGTAAACAATTTTAATATTATTCTTCTTATCCATCACCAAATTTTAGGTTACTTCATCACTAAGAAACTAAGTTAAAAGACTATTAATTTATGACATATATTACATGTACGTTTGTAATAATTAAAACTATATAATGAGATTAGATAGTAAATTTATTCACCATATGCACATTGTATTATGGTATAATAGATGTAAACAATTTCAATATTATTCTTCTTATCCATCACCAAATCTTAGGTTACTTCATCACTAAGAAACTAAGTTAAAAGACAATTAATTAATGACATATATTTCATATACGTTCAAAATAATTAAAACTATATAATGAGGTAAGATAGTTAATTTATTCACCATATTCACATTGTATTATGGTATAATAGATGTAAACAATTTCAATATTATTCTTCTTATCCATCACCAAATTTTAGGTTACTTCATCACTAAGATACTAAGTTAAAAGACTATTAATTTATGACTTATATTACATATACGTTTGTAATAATTAAAACTATATAATGAGGTTAGATAGTAAATTTATTCACCATATTCACATTGTATTATGGTATAATAGATGTAAACAATTTCAATATTATTCTTCTTATCCATCACCAAAATTTAGGTTACTTCATCACTAAGAAACTAAGTTAAAAGACTATTAATTTATGACTTATATTTCATATACGTTCATAATAATTAAAACTATACAATGAGGTTAGATAGTAAATTTATTCACCATATTCAAATTGTATTATGGTATAATAGATGTAAACAATTTAAATATTATTCTTCTTATCAATCACAAAATTTTAGTTTACTTCATCACTAAGAAGCAAGTTAAAAGACTATTAGTTAATGACATATATTTCATATACGTTCGTAATAATTAAAACTATATATTGAGGTTATATAGTATATTTATTCACCATATTCACATTGTATTATGGTATAATAGATGTAAACAATTTCAATATTATTCTTCTTATCCATCACCAAATTTTAGGTTACTTCATCACTAAGAAACTAAGTTAAAAGACAATTAATTAATGACATATATTTCATATACGTTCGTAATAATTAAAACTATATAATGAGGTTAGAAAGTAAATTTATTCACCAAATTCACATTGTATTATGGTATAATAGATGAAAACAATTTCAATATTATTCTTCTTATCCATCATTAAATTTTAGTTTACTTCATCACTAAGAGACAAAGTTAAAAGACTATTAGTTAATGACATATATTTCATATACATTCGTAATAATTAAAACTATATAATGAGGTTAGATAGTATATTTATTCACCATATTCAAATTGTATTATGGTATAATAGATGTAAACAATTTCAATAATATTATTCTTTCCATCACCAAATTTTAGGTTACTTCATCACTAAGAAACTAAGTTAAAAGACTATTAATTTATGACTTATATTTCATATACATTCATAATAATTAAAACTATATAATGAGGTTAGATAGTAAGTTTATTCACCATATTCTCATTGTATTATGGTATAATAGATGTAAACAATTTCAATATTCTTCTTCTTATCCATCACCAAATTTTAGGTTACTTCATCACTAAGAAACTAAGTTAAAAGACAATTAATTAATTACATATATTTCATATACGTCCGTAATAATTAAAACTATATATTTAGGTTAGATAGTATATTTATTCACCATATTCACATTGCATTATGGTATAATAGATTTAAATAATTTCAATATTATTCTACTTATCCATCACCAAATTTTAGGTTACTTCAGCACTAAGAAACTAAGTTAAAAGACTATTAATTTATGACATATATTTTATATACGTTCATAATAATTAAAACTATATAATGAGGATAGAAAGTATATTTATTCACCATATTCACATTGTATTATGGTATAATAGATGTAAACAATTTAAATATTCTTCTTCTTATCCATCACCAAATTTAAGGTTACTTCACCACTAAGAAACTAAGTTAAAAGACTATTAATTAATGAGATATATTTCATATACTTTCGTAATAATTAAAACTATATAATTAGGATAGATAGTATATTTATTCACCAGATTCACATTGTATTATGATATAATAGATGTAAAAAATTTCAATATTATTCTTCTTATCCATCACAGAATTTTAGGTTACTTCATCACTAAGATACTAAGTTAAAAGACTATTCATTTATGACATATATTACATATAAGTTTGTAATAATTAAAACTATATAATGAGGTTAGATAGTAAATTTATTCACAATATTAAAATTATATTATGGTATAATAAATGTAAACAATTTCAATATTATTCTTCTTATCCATCACAAAATTTTAGGTTACTTCATCACAAAGATACTAAGTTAAAAGACTATTAATTTATGACATATATTACATATACGTTCGTAATAATTAAAACTATATAATGAGGTTAGATAGTAAATTTATTCACCATATTCACATTGTATTATGGTATAATAGATGTAAACAATTTCAATATTATTCTTCTTATCCATCACCAAAATTTAGGTTACTTCATCACTAAGAAACTAAGTTAAAAGACTATTAATTTATGACTTATATTTCATATACGTTCATAATAATTAAAACTATACAATGAGGTTAGATAGTAAATTTATTCACCATATTCAAATTGTATTATGGTATAATAGATGTAAACAATTTCAATATTATTCTTCTTATCAATCACAAAATTTTAGTTTACTTCATCACTAAGAAGCAAGTTAAAAGACTATTAGTTAATGACATATATTTCATATACGTTCGTAATAATTAAAACTATATATTGAGGTTAGATAGTATATTTATTCACCATATTCACATTGTATTATGGTATAATAGATGTAAACAATTTTAATATTATTCTTCTTATCCATCACCAAATTTTAGGTTACTTCATCACTAAGAAACTAAGTTAAAAGACAATTAATTAATGACATATATTTCATATACGTTCGTAATAATTAAAACTATATAATGAGGTTAGAAAGTAAATTTATTCACCAAATTCACATTGTATTATGGTATAATAGATAAAAACAATTTCAATATTATTCTTCTTATCCATCACCAAATTTTAGTTTACTTCATCACTAAGAGACAAAGTTAAAAGACTATTAGTTAATGACATATATTTTATATACATTCGTAATAATTAAAACTATATAATGAGGCTAAATAGTATATTTATTCACCATATTCACATTGTATTATGGTATAATAGATGTAAACAATTTCAATATTATTATTCTTTCCATCACCAAATTTTAGGTTACTTCATCACTAAGAAATTAAGTTAAAAGACTATTAATTTATGACTTATATTTCATATACATTCATAATAATTAAAACTATATAATGAGGTTAGATAGTAAATTTATTCAACATATTCACATTGTATTATGGTATAATAGATGTAAACAATTTCAATTTTATTCTTCTTATCCATCACCAAATTTTAGGTTACTTCATCACTAAGAAACTAAGTTAAAAGACTATTAGTTAACGACATATATTTCACATACGTTCGTAATAATTAAAACTATATATTGAGGTTAGATAGTATATTTATTCACCATATTCACATTGTATTATGGTATAATACATGTAAACAATTTCAATATTATTCTTCTTATCCATCACCAAATTTTAGGTTACTTAATCACTAAGAAACTAAGTTAAAAGACTATTCATTTATGACTTATATTTCATATACGTTCATAATAATTAAAACTATATAATGAGGCTAGAAAGTATATTTATTCACCATATTCAATTTGAATTATGGTATAATACATGTAAACAATTTCAATATTATTCTTCTTATCAATCACCAAATTTTAGGTTACTTCATCACTAAGATACTAAGTTAAAAGACTATTAATTTATGACATATATTACATATACGTTTGTAATAATTGAAACTATATAATGAGGTTAGATAGTAAATTTATTCAACATATTCACATTGTATTATGGTATAATAGATATAAACAATTTCAATATTATTCTTCTGATCCATCACCAAATTTTAATTTACTTCATCACTAAGAAACAAGTTAAAAGACTATTAGTAAATGACATATATTTCATATACATTCGTAATAATTAAAACTATATATTTAGGTTAGATAGTAAGTTTATTCACCATATTCACATTGTATTATGGTATAATACATGTAAACAATTTCAATATTATTCTTCTTATCCATCACCAAATTTTAGGTTACTTCATCACTAAGATACCAAGTTAAAAGACTATTAATTTATGACATATATTACATATACGTTTGTAATAATTAAAACTATATAATGAGGTTAGATAGTAAATTTATTCACCATATTCACATTGTATTATGGTATAATAGATGTAAACAATTTCAATATTATTCTTCTTATCCATCACCAAATTTTAGGTTACTTCATCACTAAGAAACTAAGTTAAAAGACTATTAATTTATAACTTATATTTCATATACGTTCATAATAATTAAAACTATATAATGAGGTTAGATAGTAAATTTATTCAACATATTCACATTGTATTATGGTATAATAGATGTAAACAATTTCAATATTATTCTTCTTATCCATCACCAAATTTTAGGTTACTTCATCACTAAGATACTAAGTTAAAAGACTATTAATTTATGACATATATTACATGTACGTTTGTAATAATTAAAACTATATAATGAGGTTAGATAGTAAATTTATTCACCATATTCGCATTGTATTATCGTATAATAGATGTAAACAATTTCAATATTATTCTTCTTATCCATCACCAAATTTTAGGTTACTTCATCACTAAGAAACTAAGTTAAAAGACTATTAATTAATGAGATATATTTCATATACTTTCGTAATAATTAAAACTATATAATTAGGATAGATAGTATATTTATTCACCATATTCACATTGTATTATGATATAATAGATGTAAAAAATTTCAATATTATTCTTCTTATCCATCACAGAATTTTAGGTTACTTCATCACTAAGATACTAAGTTAAAAGACTATTAATTTATGACATATATTACATATAAGTTCGTAATAATTAAAACTATATAATGAGGTTAGATAGTAAATTTATTCACAATATTCAAATTATATTATGGTATAATAAATGTAAACAATTTCAATATTATTCTTCTTATCCATCACAAAATTTTAGGTTACTTCATCACTAAGATACTAAGTTAAAAGACTATTAATTTATGACATATATTACATATACGTTCGTAATAATTAAAACTATATAATGAGGTTAGATAGTAAATTTATTCACCATATTCACATTGTATTATGGTATAATAGATGTAAACAATTTCAATATTATTCTTCTTATCCATCACCAAAATTTAGGTTACTTCATCACTAAGAAACTAAGTTAAAAGACTATTAATTTATGACTTATATTTCATATACGTTCATAATAATTAAAACTATATAATGAGGTTAGATAGTAAATTTATTCACCATATTCAAATTGTATTATGGTATATTAGATGTAAACAATTTCAATATTATTCTTCTTATCCATCACCAAATTTTAATTTACTTCATCACTAAGAAACAAGTCAAAAGACTATTAGTTAATGACATATATTTCATATACGTTCGTAATAATTTAAACTATATATTGAGGTTAGATAGTAAATTTATTCACCATATGCACATTGTATTATGGTATAATAGATGTAAACAATTTCAATATTATTCTTCTTATCCATCACCAAATCTTAGGTTACTTCATCACTAAGAAACTAAGTTAAAAGATGATTAATTAATGACATATATTTCATATACGTTCAAAATAATTAAAACTATATAATGAGGTAAGATAGTTAATTTATTCACCATATTCACATTGTATTATGGTATAATAGATGCAAACAATTTCAATATTATTTTTCTTATCCATCACCAAATTTTAGGTTACTTCATCAATAAGAAACTAAGTTAAAAGACTATTAATTAATGACATATATTTCATATAAGTTCGTAATAATTAAAACTATATAATGAGGCTAAATAGTATATTTATTCACCATATTTACATTGTATTATGGTATAATAGATGTAAACAATTTCAATATTATTCTTCTTATCCATCACCAAATTTAAGGTTACTTCATCACTAAGAAACTAAGTTAAAAGACAATTAATTAATGACATATATTTCATATACGTTCAAAATAATTAAAACTATATAATGAGGTAAGATAGTTAATTTATTCACCATATTCACATTGTATTATGGTATAATAGATGTAAACAATTTCAATATTATTCTTCTTATCCATCACCAAATTTTAGGTTACTTCATCACTAAGATACTAAGTTAAAAGACTATTAATTTATGACTTATATTACATATACGTTTGTAATAATTAAAACTATATAATGAGGTTAGATAGTAAATTTATTCACCATATTCACATTGTATTATGGTATAATAGATGTAAACAATTTCAATATTATTCTTCTTATCCATCACCAAAGTTTAGGTTACTTCATCACTAAGAAACAAAGTTAAAAGACTATTAATTTATGACTTATATTTCATATACGTTCATAATAATTAAAACTATACAATGAGGTTAGATAGTAAATTTATTCACCATATTCAAATTGTATTATGGTATAATAGATGTAAACAATTTTAATATTATTCTTCTTATCAATCACCAAATTATAGTTTACTTCATCACTAAGAAGCAAGTTAAAAGACTATTAGTTAATGACATATATTTCATATACATTCGTAATAATTAAAACTATATATTGAGGTTAGATAGTATATTTATTCACCATATTCACATTGTATTATGGTATAATAGATGTAAACAATTTCAATATTATTCTTCTTATCCATCACCAAATTTTAGGTTACTTCATCACTAAGAAACTAAGTTAAAAGACAATTAATTAATGACATATATTTCATATACGTTCGTAATAATTAAAACTATATAATGAGACTAGAAAGTATATTTATTAACCATATTCGCATTGTATTATGGTATAATAGATGTAAACAATTTCAATATTATTCTTCTTATCCATCACCAAATTTTAGGTTACTTCATCACTAAGAAACTAAGTTAAAAGACAATTAATTTATAACTTATATTTCATATACGTTCATAATAATTAAAACTATATAATGAGGTTAGATAGTAAATTTATTCAACATATTCACATTGTATTATGGTATAATAGATGTAAACAATTTCAATATTATTCTTCTTATCCATCACCAAATTTTAGGTTACTTCATCACTAAGATACTAAGTTAAAAGACTATTAATTTATGACATATATTACATGTACGTTTGTAATAATTAAAACTATATAATGAGGTTAGATAGTAAATTTATTCACCATATTCGCATTGTATTATCGTATAATAGATGTAAACAATTTCAATATTATTCTTCTTATCCATCACCAAATTTTAGGTTACTTCATCACTAAGAAACTAAGTTAAAAGACTATTAATTAATGAGATATATTTCATATACTTTCGTAATAATTAAAACTATATAATTAGGATAGATAGTATATTTATTCACCATATTCACATTGTATTATGATATAATAGATGTAAAAAATTTCAATATTATTCTTCTTATCCATCACAGAATTTTAGGTTACTTCATCACTAAGATACTAAGTTAAAAGACTATTAATTTATGACATATATTACATATAAGTTCGTAATAATTAAAACTATATAATGAGGTTAGATAGTAAATTTATTCACAATATTCAAATTATATTATGGTATAATAAATGTAAACAATTTCAATATTATTCTTCTTATCCATCACAAAATTTTAGGTTACTTCATCACTAAGATACTAAGTTAAAAGACTATTAATTTATGACATATATTACATATACGTTCGTAATAATTAAAACTATATAATGAGGTTAGATAGTAAATTTATTCACCATATTCACATTGTATTATGGTATAATAGATGTAAACAATTTCAATATTATTCTTCTTATCCATCACCAAAATTTAGGTTACTTCATCACTAAGAAACTAAGTTAAAAGACTATTAATTTATGACTTATATTTCATATACGTTCATAATAATTAAAACTATATAATGAGGTTAGATAGTAAATTTATTCACCATATTCAAATTGTATTATGGTATATTAGATGTAAACAATTTCAATATTATTCTTCTTATCCATCACCAAATTTTAATTTACTTCATCACTAAGAAACAAGTCAAAAGACTATTAGTTAATGACATATATTTCATATACGTTCGTAATAATTTAAACTATATATTGAGGTTAGATAGTAAATTTATTCACCATATGCACATTGTATTATGGTATAATAGATGTAAACAATTTCAATATTATTCTTCTTATCCATCACCAAATCTTAGGTTACTTCATCACTAAGAAACTAAGTTAAAAGATGATTAATTAATGACATATATTTCATATACGTTCAAAATAATTAAAACTATATAATGAGGTAAGATAGTTAATTTATTCACCATATTCACATTGTATTATGGTATAATAGATGCAAACAATTTCAATATTATTTTTCTTATCCATCACCAAATTTTAGGTTACTTCATCAATAAGAAACTAAGTTAAAAGACTATTAATTAATGACATATATTTCATATAAGTTCGTAATAATTAAAACTATATAATGAGGCTAAATAGTATATTTATTCACCATATTTACATTGTATTATGGTATAATAGATGTAAACAATTTCAATATTATTCTTCTTATCCATCACCAAATTTAAGGTTACTTCATCACTAAGAAACTAAGTTAAAAGACAATTAATTAATGACATATATTTCATATACGTTCAAAATAATTAAAACTATATAATGAGGTAAGATAGTTAATTTATTCACCATATTCACATTGTATTATGGTATAATAGATGTAAACAATTTCAATATTATTCTTCTTATCCATCACCAAATTTTAGGTTACTTCATCACTAAGATACTAAGTTAAAAGACTATTAATTTATGACTTATATTACATATACGTTTGTAATAATTAAAACTATATAATGAGGTTAGATAGTAAATTTATTCACCATATTCACATTGTATTATGGTATAATAGATGTAAACAATTTCAATATTATTCTTCTTATCCATCACCAAAGTTTAGGTTACTTCATCACTAAGAAACAAAGTTAAAAGACTATTAATTTATGACTTATATTTCATATACGTTCATAATAATTAAAACTATACAATGAGGTTAGATAGTAAATTTATTCACCATATTCAAATTGTATTATGGTATAATAGATGTAAACAATTTTAATATTATTCTTCTTATCAATCACCAAATTATAGTTTACTTCATCACTAAGAAGCAAGTTAAAAGACTATTAGTTAATGACATATATTTCATATACATTCGTAATAATTAAAACTATATATTGAGGTTAGATAGTATATTTATTCACCATATTCACATTGTATTATGGTATAATAGATGTAAACAATTTCAATATTATTCTTCTTATCCATCACCAAATTTTAGGTTACTTCATCACTAAGAAACTAAGTTAAAAGACAATTAATTAATGACATATATTTCATATACGTTCGTAATAATTAAAACTATATAATGAGACTAGAAAGTATATTTATTAACCATATTCGCATTGTATTATGGTATAATAGATGTAAACAATTTCAATATTATTCTTCTTATCCATCACCAAATTTTAGGTTACTTCATCACTAAGAAACTAAGTTAAAAGACAATTAATTTATAACTTATATTTCATATACGTTCATAATAATTAAAACTATATAATGAGGTTAGATAGTAAATTTATTCAACATATTCACATTGTATTATGGTATAATAGATATAAACAATTTCAATATTATTCTTCTTATCCATCACCAAATTTTAGGTTACTTCATCACTAAGATACTAAGTTAAAAGACTATTAATTTATGACATATATTACATGTACGTTTGTAATAATTAAAACTATATAATAAGGTTAGATAGTAAATTTATTCACCATATTCGCATTGTATTATCGTATAATAGATGTAAACAATTTCAATATTATTATACTTATCCATCACCAAATTTTAGGTTACTTCATCACTAAGAAACTAAGTTAAAAGACTATTAATTAATGAGATATATTTCATATACTTTCGTAATTATTAAAACTATATAATTAGGATAGATAGTATATTTATTAACCAGATTCACATTGTATTATGATATAATAGATGTAAAAAATTTCAATATTATTCTTCTTATCCATCACAGAATTTTAGGTTACTTCATCACTAAGATACTAAGTTAAAAGACTATTAATTTATGACATATATTACATATAAGTTCGTAATAATTAAAACTATATAATGAGGTTAGATAGTAAATTTATTCACAATATTCAAATTATATTATGGTATAATAAATGTAAACAATTTCAATATTATTCTTCTTATCCATCACAAAATTTTAGGTTACTTCATCACTAAGATACTAAGTTAAAAGACTATTAATTTATGACATATATTACATATACGTTCGTAATAATTAAAACTATATAATGAGGTTAGATAGTAAATTTATTCACCATATTCACATTGTATTATGGTATAATAGATGTAAACAATTTCAATATTATTCTTCTTATCCATCACCAAAATTTAGGTTACTTCATCACTAAGAAACTAAGTTAAAAGACTATTAATTTATGACTTATATTTCATATACGTTCATAATAATTAAAACTATATAATGAGGTTAGATAGTAAATTTATTCACCATATTCAAATTGTATTATGGTATAATAGATGTAAACAATTTTAATATTATTCTTCTTATCCATCACCAAATTTTAATTTACTTCATCACTAAGAAACAAGTCAAAAAGACTATTAGTTAATGACATATATTTCATATACGTTCGTAATAATTTAAACTATATATTGAGGTTAGATAGTAAATTTATTCACCATATGCACATTGTATTATGGTATAATAGATGTAAACAATTTCAATATTATTCTTCTTATCCATCACCAAATCTTAGGTTACTTCATCACTAAGAAACTAAGTTAAAAGATAATTAATTAATGACATATATTTCATATACGTTCAAAATAATTAAAACTATATAATGAGGTAAGATAGTTAATTTATTCACCATATTCACATTGTGTTATGGTATAATAGATGCAAACAATTTCAATATTATTTTTCTTATCCATCACCAAATTTTAGGTTACTTCATCACTAAGAAACTAAGTTAAAAGACTATTAATTAATGACATATATTTCATATAAGTTCGTAATAATTAAAACTATATAATGAGGCTAAATAGTATATTTATTCACCATATTTACATTGTATTATGGTATAATAGATGTAAACAATTTCAATATTATTCTTCTTATCCATCACCAAATTTAAGGTTACTTCATCACTAAGAAACTAAGTTAAAAGACAATTAATTAATGACATATATTTCATATACGTTCAAAATAATTAAAACTATATAATGAGGTAAGATAGTTAATTTATTCACCATATTCACATTGTATTATGGTATAATAGATGTAAACAATTTCAATATTATTCTTCTTATCCATCACCAAATTTTAGGTTACTTCATCACTAAGATACTAAGTTAAAAGATTATTAATTTATGACTTATATTACATATACGTTTGTAATAATTAAAACTATATAATGAGGTTAGATAGTAAATTTATTCACCATATTCACATTGTATTATGGTATAATAGATGTAAACAATTTCAATATTATTCTTTTTATCCATCACCAAAATTTAGGTTACTTCATCACTAAGAAACTAAGTTAAAAGACTATTAATTTATGACTTATATTTCATATACGTTCGTAATAATTAAAACTATATAATGAGACTAGAAAGTATATTTATTCACCATATTCACATTGTATTATGGTATAATAGATGTAAACAATTTCAATATTATTCTTCTTATCCATCACCAAATTTTAGGTTACTTCATCACTAAGAAACTAAGTTAAAAGACTATTAATTTATAACTTATATTTCATATACGTTCATAATAATTAAAACTATATAATGAGGTTAAATAGTAAATTTATTCAACATATTCACATTTTATTATGGTATAATAGATGTAAACAATTTCAATTTTATTCTTCTTATCCATCACCAAATTTTAATTTACTTCATCACTAAGAAACAAGTTAAAAGACTATTAGTAAATGACATATATTTCATATACGTTCGTAATAATTAAAACTATATATTGAGGTTAGATAGTAAGTTTATTCACCATATTCACATTGTATTATGGTATAATAGATGTAAACAATTTCAATATTATTCTTCTTATCCATCACCAAATTTTAGGTTACTTCATCACAAAGAAACTAAGTTAAAAGACAATTAATTCATGACATATATTTCATATACGTTCGTAATAATTAAAACTATATAATGAGGCTAGAAAGTATATTTATTCACCATATTCACATTGTATTATGGTGTAATAGATGTAAACAATTTCAATATTATTCTTCTTATCCATCACCAAATTTTAGGTTACTTCATCACTAAGAAACTATGTTAAAAGACTATTAGTTAACGACATATATTTCACATACGTTTGTAATAATTAAAACTATATATTGAGGTTAGATAGTATATTTATTCACCATATTCACATTGTATTATGGTATAATACATGTAAACAATTTCAATATTATTCTTCTTATCTATCACCAAATTTTAAGTTACTTAATCACTAAGAAACTAAGTTAAAAGACTATTCATTTATGACTTATATTTCACATACGTTCGTAATAATTAAAACTATATAATGAGTCTAGAAAGTATATTTATTCACCATATTCACATTGTATTATGGTATAATACATGTAAACAATTTCAATATTATTCTTCTTATCCATCACCGAATTTTAGGTTACTTCATCACTAAGATACTAAGTTAAAAGACTATTAATTTATGACATATATTACATGTACGTTTTTAATAATTAAAACTATATAATAAGGTTAGATAGTAAATTTATTCACCATATTCGCATTGTATTATCGTATAATAGATGTAAACAATTTCAATATTATTATACTTATCCATCACCAAATTTTAGGTTACTTCATCACTAAGAAACTAAGTTAAAAGACTATTAATTAATGAGATATATTTCATATACTTTCGTAATTATTAAAACTATATAATTAGGATAGATAGTATATTTATTAACCAGATTCACATTGTATTATGATATAATAGATGTAAAAAATTTCAATATTATTCTTCTTATCCATCACAGAATTTTAGGTTACTTCATCACTAAGATACTAAGTTAAAAGACTATTAATTTATGACATATATTACATATAAGTTCGTAATAATTAAAACTATATAATGAGGTTAGATAGTAAATTTATTCACAATATTCAAATTATATTATGGTATAATAAATGTAAACAATTTCAATATTATTCTTCTTATCCATCACAAAATTTTAGGTTACTTCATCACTAAGATACTAAGTTAAAAGACTATTAATTTATGACATATATTACATATACGTTCGTAATAATTAAAACTATATAATGAGGTTAGATAGTAAATTTATTCACCATATTCACATTGTATTATGGTATAATAGATGTAAACAATTTCAATATTATTCTTCTTATCCATCACCAAAATTTAGGTTACTTCATCACTAAGAAACTAAGTTAAAAGACTATTAATTTATGACTTATATTTCATATACGTTCATAATAATTAAAACTATATAATGAGGTTAGATAGTAAATTTATTCACCATATTCAAATTGTATTATGGTATAATAGATGTAAACAATTTTAATATTATTCTTCTTATCCATCACCAAATTTTAATTTACTTCATCACTAAGAAACAAGTCAAAAAGACTATTAGTTAATGACATATATTTCATATACGTTCGTAATAATTTAAACTATATATTGAGGTTAGATAGTAAATTTATTCACCATATGCACATTGTATTATGGTATAATAGATGTAAACAATTTCAATATTATTCTTCTTATCCATCACCAAATCTTAGGTTACTTCATCACTAAGAAACTAAGTTAAAAGATAATTAATTAATGACATATATTTCATATACGTTCAAAATAATTAAAACTATATAATGAGGTAAGATAGTTAATTTATTCACCATATTCACATTGTGTTATGGTATAATAGATGCAAACAATTTCAATATTATTTTTCTTATCCATCACCAAATTTTAGGTTACTTCATCACTAAGAAACTAAGTTAAAAGACTATTAATTAATGACATATATTTCATATAAGTTCGTAATAATTAAAACTATATAATGAGGCTAAATAGTATATTTATTCACCATATTTACATTGTATTATGGTATAATAGATGTAAACAATTTCAATATTATTCTTCTTATCCATCACCAAATTTAAGGTTACTTCATCACTAAGAAACTAAGTTAAAAGACAATTAATTAATGACATATATTTCATATACGTTCAAAATAATTAAAACTATATAATGAGGTAAGATAGTTAATTTATTCACCATATTCACATTGTATTATGGTATAATAGATGTAAACAATTTCAATATTATTCTTCTTATCCATCACCAAATTTTAGGTTACTTCATCACTAAGATACTAAGTTAAAAGATTATTAATTTATGACTTATATTACATATACGTTTGTAATAATTAAAACTATATAATGAGGTTAGATAGTAAATTTATTCACCATATTCACATTGTATTATGGTATAATAGATGTAAACAATTTCAATATTATTCTTTTTATCCATCACCAAAATTTAGGTTACTTCATCACTAAGAAACTAAGTTAAAAGACTATTAATTTATGACTTATATTTCATATACGTTCGTAATAATTAAAACTATATAATGAGACTAGAAAGTATATTTATTCACCATATTCACATTGTATTATGGTATAATAGATGTAAACAATTTCAATATTATTCTTCTTATCCATCACCAAATTTTAGGTTACTTCATCACTAAGAAACTAAGTTAAAAGACTATTAATTTATAACTTATATTTCATATACGTTCATAATAATTAAAACTATATAATGAGGTTAAATAGTAAATTTATTCAACATATTCACATTTTATTATGGTATAATAGATGTAAACAATTTCAATTTTATTCTTCTTATCCATCACCAAATTTTAATTTACTTCATCACTAAGAAACAAGTTAAAAGACTATTAGTAAATGACATATATTTCATATACGTTCGTAATAATTAAAACTATATATTGAGGTTAGATAGTAAGTTTATTCACCATATTCACATTGTATTATGGTATAATAGATGTAAACAATTTCAATATTATTCTTCTTATCCATCACCAAATTTTAGGTTACTTCATCACTAAGAAACTAAGTTAAAAGACAATTAATTCATGACATATATTTCATATACGTTCGTAATAATTAAAACTATATAATGAGGCTAGAAAGTATATTTATTCACCATATTCACATTGTATTATGGTGTAATAGATGTAAACAATTTCAATATTATTCTTCTTATCCATCACCAAATTTTAGGTTACTTCATCACTAAGAAACTATGTTAAAAGACTATTAGTTAACGACATATATTTCACATACGTTTGTAATAATTAAAACTATATATTGAGGTTAGATAGTATATTTATTCACCATATTCACATTGTATTATGGTATAATACATGTAAACAATTTCAATATTATTCTTCTTATCTATCACCAAATTTTAAGTTACTTAATCACTAAGAAACTAAGTTAAAAGACTATTCATTTATGACTTATATTTCACATACGTTCGTAATAATTAAAACTATATAATGAGTCTAGAAAGTATATTTATTCACCATATTCACATTGTATTATGGTATAATACATGTAAACAATTTCAATATTATTCTTCTTATCCATCACCGAATTTTAGGTTACTTCATCACTAAGATACTAAGTTAAAAGACTATTAATTTATGACATATATTACATATACGTTTGTAATAATTGAAACTATATAATGAGGTTAGATAGTAAATTTATTCACCATATTCACATTGTATTATGGTATAATAGATGTAAACAATTTCAATATTATTCTTCTTATCCATCACCAAATTTTAGGTTACTTCATCACTAAGATACTAAGTTAAAAGACTATTAATTTATGACATATATTACATATACGTTCATAATAATTAAAACTATATAATGAGGTTAGATAGTAAATTTATTCAACATATTCACACTGTATTATGGTATAATAGATGTAAACAATTTCAATATTATTCTTCTTATCCATCACCAAATTTTAATTTACTTCATCACTAAGAAACTAAGTTAAAAGACAATTAATTAATGACATATATTTCACATACGTTCGTAATAATTAAAACTATATATTAAGGTTAGATAGTATATTTATTCACCATATTCACATTGTATTATGATGTAATAGATGTAAAAAATTTCAATATTATTCTTCTTATCCATCACCAAATTTTAGGTTACTTCATCACTAAGAAACTAAGTTAAAAGACTATTAGTTAACGACATATATTTCACATACGTTCATAATAATTAAAACTATATATTGAGGTTAGATAGTAAGTTTATTCACTATATTCACATTGTATTATGGTATAATAGATGTAAACAATTTCAATATTATTCTTCTTATCCATCACCAAATTTTAGGTTACTTCATCACTAAGAAACTAAGTTAAAAGACTATTAATTAATGACATATATTTCATATAAGTTCGTAATAATTAAAACTATATAATGAGGCTAAATAGTATATTTATTCACCATATTTACATTGTATTATGGTATAATAGATGTAAACAATTTCAATATTATTCTTCTTATCCATCACCAAATTTAAGGTTACTTCATCACTAAGAAACTAAGTTAAAAGACAATTAAATAATGACATATATTTCATATACGTTCAAAATAATAAAAACTATATAATGAGGTAAGATAGTTAATTTATTCACCATATTCACATTGTATTATGGTATAATAGATGTAAACAATTTCAATATTATTCTTCTTATCCATCACCAAATTTTAGGTTACTTCATCACTAAGATACTAAGTTAAAAGACTATTAATTTATGACTTATATTACATATACGTTTGTAATAATTAAAACTATATAATGAGGTTAGATAGTAAATTTATTCACCATATTCACATTGTATTATGGTATAATAGATGTAAACAATTTCAATATTATTCTTCTTATCCATCACCAAAATTTAGGTTACTTAATCACTAAGAAACTAAGTTAAAAGACTATTAATTTATGACTTATATTTCATATACGTTCATAATAATTAAAACTATACAATGAGGTTAGATAGTAAATTTATTCACCATATTCAAATTGTATTATGGTATAATAGATGTAAATAATTACAATATTATTCTTCTTATCAATCACCAAATTTTAGTTTACTTCATCACTAAGAAGCAAGTTAAAAGACTATTAGTTAATGACATATATTTCATATACATTCGTAATAATTAAAAATATATATTGAGGTTAGATAGTATATTTATTCACCATATTCACATTGTATTATGGTATAATAGATGTAAACAATTTCAATATTATTCTTCTTATCCATCACCAAATTTTAGGTTACTTCATCACTAAGAAACTAAGTTAAAAGACAATTAATTAATGACATATATTTCATATACGTTCGTAATAATTAAAACTATATAATGAGAATAGAAAGTATATTTATTCACCATATTCACATTGTATTATGGTATAATAGATGTAAACAATTTCAATATTATTCTTCTTATCCATCACCAAATTTTAGGTTACTTCATCACTAAGAAACTAAGTTAAAAGACTATTAATTTATAACTTATATTTCATATACGTTCATAATAATTAAAACTATATAATGAGGTTAAATAGTAAATTTATTCAACATATTCACATTTTATTATGGTATAATAGATGTAAACAATTTCAATTTTATTCTTCTTATCCATCACCAAATTTTAATTTACTTCGTCACTAAGAAACAAGTTAAAAGACTATTAGTAAATGACATATATTTCATATACGTTCGTAATAATTAAAACTATATATTGAGGTTAGATAGTAAGTTTATTCACCATATTCACATTGTATTATGGTATAATAGATGTAAACAATTTCAATATTATTCTTCTTATCCATCACCAAATTTTAGGTTACTTCATCACTAAGAAACTAAGTTAAAAGACAATTAATTAATGACATATATTTCATATACGTTCGTAATAATTAAAACTATATAATGAGGCTAGAAAGTATATTTATTCACCATATTCACATTGTATTATGGTGTAATAGATGTAAACAATTTCAATATTATTCTTATTATCCATCACCAAATTTTAGGTTACTTCATCACTAAGAAACTAAGTTAAAAGACTATTAGTTAACGACATATATTTCACATACGTTTGTAATAATTAAAACTATATATTGAGGTTAGATAGTATATTTATTCACCATATTAACATTGTATTATGGTATAATACATGTAAACAATTTCAATATTCTTCTTCTTATCTATCACCAAATTTTAAGTTACTTAATCACTAAGAAACTAAGTTAAAAGACTATTCATTTATGACTTATATTTCACATACGTTCGTAATAATTAAAACTATATAATGAGTCTAGAAAGTATATTTATTCACCATATTCAAATTGAATTATGGTATAATACATGTAAACAATTTCAATATTATTCTTCTTATCAATCACCAAATTTTAGGTTACTTCATCACTAAGATACTAAGTTAAAAGACTATTAATTTATGACATATATTACATATACGTTTGTAATAATTGAAACTATATAATGAGGTTAGATAGTAAATTTATTCACCATATTCACATTGTATTGTGGTATAATAGATGTAAACAATTTCAATATTATTCTTCTTATCCATCACCAAATTTTAGGTTACTTCATCACTAAGATACTAAGTTAAAAGACTATTAATTTATGACATATATTACATATACGTTCGTAATAATTAAAACTATATAATGAGGTTAGATAGTAAATTTATTCAACATATTCACATTGTATTATGGTATAATAGATATACACAATTTCAATACTATTCTTCTTATCCATCACCAAATTTTAGGTTACTTCATCACTAAGAAACTAAGTTAAAAGACTATTAATTTATAACTTATATTTCATATACGTTCATAATAATTAAAACTATATAATGAGGTTAGATAGTAAATTTATTCAACATATTCACATTGTATTATGGTATAATAGATGTAAACAATTTCAATATTATTCTTCTTATCCATCACCGAATTTTAGGTTACTTCATCACTAAGAAACTAAGTTAAAAGACTATTAATTTATGACTTATATTTCATATACGTTCGTAATAATTAAAACTATATAATGAGACTAGAAAGTATATTTATTCACCATATTCACATTGTATTATGGTATAATAGATGTAAACAATTTCAATATTATTCTTCTTATCCATCACCAAATTTTAGGTTACTTCATCACTAAGAAACTAAGTTAAAAGACTATTAATTTATAACTTATATTTCATATACGTTCATAATAATTAAAACTATATAATGAGGTTAAATAGTAAATTTATTCAACATATTCACATTTTATTATGGTATAATAGATGTAAACAATTTCAATTTTATTCTTCTTATCCATCACCAAATTTTAATTTACTTCATCACTAAGAAACAAGTTAAAAGACTATTAGTAAATGACATATATTTCATATACGTTCGTAATAATTAAAACTATATATTGAGGTTAGATAGTAAGTTTATTCACCATATTCACATTGTATTATGGTATAATAGATGTAAACAATTTCAATATTATTCTTCTTATCCATCACCAAATTTTAGGTTACTTCATCACAAAGAAACTAAGTTAAAAGACAATTAATTCATGACATATATTTCATATACGTTCGTAATAATTAAAACTATATAATGAGGCTAGAAAGTATATTTATTCACCATATTCACATTGTATTATGGTGTAATAGATGTAAACAATTTCAATATTATTCTTCTTATCCATCACCAAATTTTAGGTTACTTCATCACTAAGAAACTATGTTAAAAGACTATTAGTTAACGACATATATTTCACATACGTTTGTAATAATTAAAACTATATATTGAGGTTAGATAGTATATTTATTCACCATATTCACATTGTATTATGGTATAATACATGTAAACAATTTCAATATTATTCTTCTTATCTATCACCAAATTTTAAGTTACTTAATCACTAAGAAACTAAGTTAAAAGACTATTCATTTATGACTTATATTTCACATACGTTCGTAATAATTAAAACTATATAATGAGTCTAGAAAGTATATTTATTCACCATATTCACATTGTATTATGGTATAATACATGTAAACAATTTCAATATTATTCTTCTTATCCATCACCGAATTTTAGGTTACTTCATCACTAAGATACTAAGTTAAAAGACTATTAATTTATGACATATATTACATGTACGTTTTTAATAATTAAAACTATATAATAAGGTTAGATAGTAAATTTATTCACCATATTCGCATTGTATTATCGTATAATAGATGTAAACAATTTCAATATTATTATACTTATCCATCACCAAATTTTAGGTTACTTCATCACTAAGAAACTAAGTTAAAAGACTATTAATTAATGAGATATATTTCATATACTTTCGTAATTATTAAAACTATATAATTAGGATAGATAGTATATTTATTAACCAGATTCACATTGTATTATGATATAATAGATGTAAAAAATTTCAATATTATTCTTCTTATCCATCACAGAATTTTAGGTTACTTCATCACTAAGATACTAAGTTAAAAGACTATTAATTTATGACATATATTACATATAAGTTCGTAATAATTAAAACTATATAATGAGGTTAGATAGTAAATTTATTCACAATATTCAAATTATATTATGGTATAATAAATGTAAACAATTTCAATATTATTCTTCTTATCCATCACAAAATTTTAGGTTACTTCATCACTAAGATACTAAGTTAAAAGACTATTAATTTATGACATATATTACATATACGTTCGTAATAATTAAAACTATATAATGAGGTTAGATAGTAAATTTATTCACCATATTCACATTGTATTATGGTATAATAGATGTAAACAATTTCAATATTATTCTTCTTATCCATCACCAAAATTTAGGTTACTTCATCACTAAGAAACTAAGTTAAAAGACTATTAATTTATGACTTATATTTCATATACGTTCATAATAATTAAAACTATATAATGAGGTTAGATAGTAAATTTATTCACCATATTCAAATTGTATTATGGTATAATAGATGTAAACAATTTTAATATTATTCTTCTTATCCATCACCAAATTTTAATTTACTTCATCACTAAGAAACAAGTCAAAAAGACTATTAGTTAATGACATATATTTCATATACGTTCGTAATAATTTAAACTATATATTGAGGTTAGATAGTAAATTTATTCACCATATGCACATTGTATTATGGTATAATAGATGTAAACAATTTCAATATTATTCTTCTTATCCATCACCAAATCTTAGGTTACTTCATCACTAAGAAAACTAAGTTAAAAGATAATAATTAATGACATATATTTCATATACGTTCAAAATAATTAAAACTATATAATGAGGTAAGATAGTTAATTTATTCACCATATTCACATTTGTGTTATGGTATAATAGATGCAAACAATTTCAATATTATTTTTCTTATCCATCACCAAATTTTAGGTTACTTCATCACTAAGAAACTAAGTTAAAAGACTATTAATTAATGACATATATTTCATATAAGTTCGTAATAATTAAAACTATATAATGAGGCTAAATAGTATATTTATTCACCAAATTTACATTGTATTATGGTATAATAGATGTAAACAATTTCAATAGTTATTCTTCTTATCCATCACCAAATTTAAGGTTACTTCATCACTAAGAAACTAAGTTAAAAGACAATTAATTAATGACATATATTCATATACGTTCAAAATAATTAAAACTATATAATGAGGTAAAGATAGTTAATTTATTCACCATATTCACATTGTATTATGGTATAATAGATGTAAACAATTTCAATATTATTCTTCTTATCCATCACCAAAATTTTAGGTTACTTCATCACTAAGATACTAAGTTAAAAGATTATTAATTTATGACTTATATTACATATACGTTTGTAATAATTAAAACTATATAATGAGGTTAGATAGTAAATTTATTCACCATATTCACATTGTATTATGGTATAATAGATGTAAACAATTTCAATATTATTCTTTTTATCCATCACCAAAATTTAGGTTACTTCATCACTAAGAAACTAAGTTAAAAGACTATTAATTTATGACTTATATTTCATATACGTTCGTAATAATTAAACTATATAATGAGACTAGAAAGTATATTTATTCACCATATTCCACATTGTATTATGGTATAATAGATGTAAACAATTTCAATATTATTCTTCTTATCCATCACCAAATTTTAGGTTACTTCATCACTAAGAAACTAAGTTAAAAGACTATTAATTTTATAACTTATATTTCATATACGTTCATAATAATTAAAAACTATATAATGAGGTTAAATAGTAAATTTATTCAACATATTCACATTTTTATTATGGTATAATAGATGTAAACAATTTCAATTTTATTCTTCTTATCCATCACCAAATTTTAATTTACTTCATCACTAAGAACAAGTTAAAAGACTATTAGTAAAATGACATATATTTCATATACGTTCGTAATAATTAAAACTATATATTGAGGTTAGATAGTAAGTTTATTCACCATATTCACATTGTATTATGGTATAATAGATGTAAACAATTTCAATATTATTCTTCTTATCCATCACCAAATTTTAGGTTACTTCATCACTAAGAAACTAAGTTAAAAGACAATTAATTCATGACATATATTTCATATACGTTCGTAATAATTAAAACTATATAATGAGGCTAGAAAGTATATTTATTCACCATATTCACATTGTATTATGGTGTAATAGATGTAAACAATTTCAATATTATTCTTCTTATCCATCACCAAATTTTTAGGTTACTTCATCACTAAGAAACTATGTTAAAAGACTATTAGTTAACGACATATATTTCACATACGTTTGTAATAATTAAAACTATATATTGAGGTTAGATAGTATATTTATTCACCATATTCACATTGTATTATGGTATAATACATGTAAACAATTTCAATATTATTCTTCTTATCTATCACCAAATTTTAAGTTACTTAATCACTAAGAAACTAAGTAAAAGACTATTCATTTATGACTTATATTTCACATACGTTCGTAATAATTAAAAACTATATAATGAGTCTAGAAAGTATATTTATTCACCATATTCACATTGTATTATGGTATAATACATGTAAACAATTTCAATATTATTCTTCTTATCCATCACCGAATTTTAGGTTAACTTCATCACTAAGATACTAAGTTAAAAGACTATTAATTTATGACATATTATTACATATACGTTTGTAATAATTGAAACTATATAATGAGGTTAGATAGTAAATTTATTCACCATTATTCACATTGTATTATGGTATAATAGATGTAAACAATTTCAATATTATTCTTCTTATCCATCACCAAATTTTAGGTTACTTCATCACTAAGATACTAAGTTAAAAGACTATTAATTTATGACATATATTACATATACGTTCATAATAATTAAAACTATATAATGAGGTTAGATAGTAAATTTATTCAACATATTCACACTGTATTATGGTATAATAGATGTAAAACAATTTCAATATTATTCTTCTTATCCATCACCAAATTTTAATTTACTTCATCACTAAGAAACTAAGTTAAAAGACAATTAATTAATGACATATATTTCACATACGTTCGTAATACTTAAAACTATATATTAAGGGTTAGATAGTATATTTATTCACCATATTCACATTGTATTATGATGTAATAGATGTAAAAAATTTCAATATTATTCTTCTTATCCATCACCAAATTTTAGGTTACTTCATCACTAAGAAACTAAGTTAAAAGACTATTAGTTAACGACATATATTTCACATACGTTCATAATAATTAAAACTATATATTGAGGTTAGATAGTAAGTTTTATTCACTATATTCACATTGTATTATGGTATAATAGATGTAAACAATTTCAATATTATTCTTCTTATCCATCACCAAATTTTAGGTTACTTCATCACTAAGAAACTAAGTTAAAAGACTATTAATTAATGACATATATTTCATATAAGTTCGTAATAATTAAAACTATATAATGAGGCTAAATAGTATATTTATTCACACATATTTACATTGTATTATGGTATAATAGATGTAAACAATTTCAATATTATTCTTCTTATCCATCACCAAATTTAAGGTTACTTCATCACTAAGAAACTAAGTTAAAAGACAATTAAATAATGACATATATTTCATATACGTTCAAAATAATAAAAACTATATAATGAGGTAAGATAGTTAATTTATTCACCATACTTCACATTGTATTATGGTATAATAGATGTAAACAATTTCATCCATCACCAAATTTTAGGTTACTTCATCACTAAGATACTAAGTTAAAAGACTATTAATTTATGACTTATATTACATATACGTTTGTAATAATTAAAACTATATAATGAGGTTAGATAGTAAATTTATTCACCATATTCACATTGTATTATGGTATAATAGATGTAAACAATTTCAATATTATTCTTCTTATCCATCACCAAAATTTAGGTTACTTAATCACTAAGAAACTAAGTTAAAAGACTATTAATTTATGACTTATATTTCATATACGTTCATAATAATTAAAACTATACAATGAGGTTAGATAGTAAATTTATTCACCATATTCAAATTGTATTATGGTATAATAGATGTAAATAATTACAATATTATTCTTCTTATCAATCACCAAATTTTAGTTTACTTCATCACTAAGAAGCAAGTTAAAAGACTATTAGTTAATGACATATATTTCATATACATTCGTAATAATTAAAAATATATATTGAGGTTAGATAGTATATTTATTCACCATATTCACATTGTATTATGGTATAATAGATGTAAACAATTTCAATATTATTCTTCTTATCCATCACCAAATTTTAGGTTACTTCATCACTAAGAAACTAAGTTAAAAGACAATTAATTAATGACATATATTTCATATACGTTCGTAATAATTAAAACTATATAATGAGAATAGAAAGTATATTTATTCACCATATTCACATTGTATTATGGTATAATAGATGTAAACAATTTCAATATTATTCTTCTTATCCATCACCAAATTTTAGGTTACTTCATCACTAAGAAACTAAGTTAAAAGACTATTAATTTATAACTTATATTTCATATACGTTCATAATAATTAAAACTATATAATGAGGTTAAATAGTAAATTTATTCAACATATTCACATTTTATTATGGTATAATAGATGTAAACAATTTCAATTTTATTCTTCTTATCCATCACCAAATTTTAATTTACTTCGTCACTAAGAAACAAGTTAAAAGACTATTAGTAAATGACATATATTTCATATACGTTCGTAATAATTAAAACTATATATTGAGGTTAGATAGTAAGTTTATTCACCATATTCACATTGTATTATGGTATAATAGATGTAAACAATTTCAATATTATTCTTCTTATCCATCACCAAATTTTAGGTTACTTCATCACTAAGAAACTAAGTTAAAAGACAATTAATTAATGACATATATTTCATATACGTTCGTAATAATTAAAACTATATAATGAGGCTAGAAAGTATATTTATTCACCATATTCACATTGTATTATGGTGTAATAGATGTAAACAATTTCAATATTATTCTTATTATCCATCACCAAATTTTAGGTTACTTCATCACTAAGAAACTAAGTTAAAAGACTATTAGTTAACGACATATATTTCACATACGTTTGTAATAATTAAAACTATATATTGAGGTTAGATAGTATATTTATTCACCATATTAACATTGTATTATGGTATAATACATGTAAACAATTTCAATATTCTTCTTCTTATCTATCACCAAATTTTAAGTTACTTAATCACTAAGAAACTAAGTTAAAAGACTATTCATTTATGACTTATATTTCACATACGTTCGTAATAATTAAAACTATATAATGAGTCTAGAAAGTATATTTATTCACCATATTCAAATTGAATTATGGTATAATACATGTAAACAATTTCAATATTATTCTTCTTATCAATCACCAAATTTTAGGTTACTTCATCACTAAGATACTAAGTTAAAAGACTATTAATTTATGACATATATTACATATACGTTTGTAATAATTGAAACTATATAATGAGGTTAGATAGTAAATTTATTCACCATATTCACATTGTATTGTGGTATAATAGATGTAAACAATTTCAATATTATTCTTCTTATCCATCACCAAATTTTAGGTTACTTCATCACTAAGATACTAAGTTAAAAGACTATTAATTTATGACATATATTACATATACGTTCGTAATAATTAAAACTATATAATGAGGTTAGATAGTAAATTTATTCAACATATTCACATTGTATTATGGTATAATAGATATACACAATTTCAATACTATTCTTCTTATCCATCACCAAATTTTAGGTTACTTCATCACTAAGAAACTAAGTTAAAAGACTATTAATTTATAACTTATATTTCATATACGTTCATAATAATTAAAACTATATAATGAGGTTAGATAGTAAATTTATTCAACATATTCACATTGTATTATGGTATAATAGATGTAAACAATTTCAATATTATTCTTCTTATCCATCACCGAATTTTAGGTTACTTCATCACTAAGATACTAAGTTAAAAGACTATTAATTTATGACATATATTACATATACGTTTGTAATAATTAAAACTATATAATGAGGTTAGATAGTAAATTTATTCACCATATTCACATTGTATTATCGTATAATAGATGTAAACAATTTCAATATTATTCTTCTTATCCATCACCAAATTTTAGGTTACTTCATCACTAAGAACCTAAGTTAAAAGACTATTAATTTATAACTTATATTTCATATACGTTCATAATAATTAAAACTATATAATGAGGTTAGATCGTAAATTTATTCAACATATTCACATTGTATTATGGTATAATAGATGTAAACAATTTCAATATTATTCTTCTTATCCATCACTAAATTTTAATTTACTTCATCACTAAGAAACTAAGTTAAAAGACAATTAATTAATGACATATATTTCATATACGTTCGTAATAATTAAAACTATATATTAAGGTTAGATAGTATATTTATTCACCATATTCACATTGTATTATGGTATAATAGATGTAAACAATTTCAATATTATTCTTCTTATCCATCACCAAATTTTAGGTTACTTCATCACTAAGAAACTAAGTTAAAAGACAATTAATTAATGACATATATTTCATATACGTTCGTAATAATTAAAACTATATAATGAGGCTAGAAAGTATATTTATTCACCATATTCACATTGTATTATGATGTAATAGATGTAAAAAATTTCAATATTATTCTTCTTATCCATCACCAAATTTTAGGTTACTTCATCACTAAGAAACTAAGTTAAAAGACTATTAGTTAACGACATATATTTCACATACGTTCGTAATAATTAAAACTATATATTGAGGTTAGATAGTAAGTTTATTCACTATATTCACATTGTATTATGGTATAATAGATGTAAACAATTTCAATATTATTCTTCTTTTCCATCACCAAATTTTAGGTTACTTCATCACTAAGAAACTAAGTTAAAAGACAATTAATTAATGACATATATTTCATATACGTTCGTAATAATTAAAACTATATAATGAAGCTAGAAAGCATATTTATTCACCATATTCACATTGTATTATGGTGTAAAAGATGTAAAGAATTTCAATATTATTCTTCTTATCCATCACCAAATTTTAGGTTACTTCATCACTAAGAAACTAAGTTAAAAGACTATTAGTTAACGACATATATTTCACATACGTTCGTAATAATTAAAACTATATATTGAGGTTAGATAGTATATTTATTCACCATATTCACATTGTATTATGGTATAATAGATGTAAACAATTTCAATATTATTCTTCTTATCCATCACCAAAATTTAGGTTACTTCATCACTAAGATACTAAGTTAAAAGACTATTAATTTATGACATATATTACATATACGTTTGTAATAATTAAAACTATGTAATGAGGTTAGATAGTAAATTTATTCACCATATTCACATTGTATTATGGTATAATAGATGTAAACAATTTCAATATTATTCTTCTTATCCATCACCAAATTTTAGGTCACTTCATCACTAAGATACTAAGTTAAAAAACTATTAATTTATGACATATATTACATATACGTTCGTAATAATTTAAACTATATAATGAGGTTAGATAGTAAATTTATTCAACATATTCACATTGTATTATGGTATAATAGATGTAAATAATTTCAATATTATTCTTCTTATCCATCACCAAATTTTAATTTACTTCATCACTAAGAAACAAGTTAAAAGACTATTAGTAAATGACATATATTTCATATACGTTCGTAATAATTAAAACTATATATTGAGGTTAGATAGTAAGTTTATTCACCATATTCACATTGTATTATGGTATAATACGTGTAAACTATTTCAATATTATTCTTCTTATCCATCACCAAATTTTAGGTTACTTCATCACTAAGATACTAAGTTAAAAGACTATTAATTTATGATATATATTACATATATGTTTGTAATAATTAAAACTATATAATGAGGTTAGATAGTAAATTTATTCACCATATTCACATTGTATTATGGTATAATAGATGTAAACAATTTCAATATTATTCTTCTTATCCATCATCAAATTTTAGGTTACTTCATCACTAAGAAACTAAGTTAAAAGACTATTAATTTATAACTTATATTTCATATACGTTCATAATAATTAAAACTATATAATGAGGTTAGATAGTAAATTTATTCAACATATTCACATTGTATTATGGTATAATAGATGTAAACAATTTCAATATTATTCTTCTTATCCATCACCAAATTTGAATTTACTTCATCACTAAGAAACAAGTTAAAAGACTATTAGTTAACGACATATATTTCACATACGTTCGTAATAATTAAAACTATATATTGAGGTTAGATAGTATATTTATTCACCATATTCAAATTGAATTATGGTATAATACATGTAAACAATTTCAATATTATTCTTCTTATCCATCACCAAATTTTAGGTTACTTCATCACTAAGATATTAAGTTAAAAGACTATTAATTTATGACATATATTACATATACGTTTGTAATAATTAAAACTATATAATGAGGTTAGATAGTAAATTTATTCACTATATTCACATTGTATTATGGTATAATAGATGTAAACAATTTCAATATTATTCTTCTTATCCATCACCAAATTTTAGGTTACTTCATCACTAAGATACTAAGTTAAAAGACTATTAATTTATGACATATATTACATATACGTTCGTAATAATTAAAACTATATAATGAGGTTAGATAGTAAATTTATTCAATATATTCACATTGTATTATGGTATAATAGATGTAAACAATTTCAATATTCTTCTTCTTTTCCATCACCAAATTTTAATTTACTTCATCACTGAGAAATAAGTTAAAAGACTATTAGTTAATAACATATATTTCATATACGTTCGTAATAATTAAAACTATATAATGACGCTAGAAAGTATATTTATTCACCATATTCACATTGTATTATGGTGTAATAGATGTAAACAATTTAAATATTATTCTTCTTATCTATCACCAAATTTTAGGTTACTTTATCACAAAGAAACCAAGTTAAAAGACTATTAGTTAACGACATATATTTCACATACGTTCGTAATAATTAAAACTATATATTGAGGTTAGATAGTATATTTATTCACCATATTCACATTGTATTATTGTATAATAGATGTAAACAATTTCAATATTATTCTTCTTATCCATCACCAAATTTTAGTTTACTTCATCACTAAGAAACAAAGTTAAAAGACTATTAGTTAATAACATATATTTCATATACGTTAGTAATAATTAAAACTATATATTGAGGTTAGATATTATATTTATTCACCATATTCACATTTCATTATGGTATAATAGAAGTAAACAATTTCAATATTATTCTTCTTATCCATCACCAAATTTTAGGTTACTTCATCACTAAGAAACTAAGTTAAAAGACTATTCATTTATGACTTATATTTCATATACGTTCATAATAATTAAAACTATATAATGAGGCTAGAAAGTATATTTATTCACCATATTCAAATTGAATTATGGTATAATACATGTAAACAATTTCAATATTATACTTCTTATCCATCACCAAATTTTAGGTTACTTCATCACTAAGATACTAAGTTAAAAGACTATTAATTTATGACATATATTACATATACGTTCGTAATAATTAAAACTATATAATGAGGTTAGATAGTAAATTTATTCACCATATTCACATTGTATTATGGTATAATAGATGTAAACAATTTCAATATTATTCTTCTTATCCATCACCAAAATTTAGGTTACTTCATCACTAAGAAACTAAGTTAAAAGACTATTAATTTATGACATATATTTCATATACTTTCATAATAATTAAAACTATATAATCGTGTTAGATGGTAAATTTATTCACCATATTCACATTGTATTATGGTATAATAGATGTAAACAATTTCAATATTATTCTTCTTATCCATCACTAAATTTTAGTTTACTTCATTACTAAGAAACAAGTTAAAAGACTATTAGTTAATGACATATATTTCATATACGTTCGTAATAATTAAAACTATATATTGAGGTTAGATAGTATATTTATTCACCATATTCACATTGTATTATCGTATAATAGATGTAAACAATTTCAATATTCTTCTTCTTATCCATCACCAAATTTTAATTTACTTCATCACTAAGAAACAAGTTAAAAGACTATTAGTAAATGACATATTTCATATACGTTCGTAATAATTAAAACTATATATTGAGGTTAGATAGTAAATTTATTCACCATATTCACATTGTATTATGGTATAATAGATGTAAACAATTTTTATATTATTCTTCTTATCCATCACCAAATTTTAGGTTACTTCATCACTAAGAAACTAAGTTAAAAGACAATTAATTAACGACATATATTTCATATACGTTCGTAATAATTAAAACTATATAATGAGGCTAGAAAGTATATTTATTCACCATATTCACATTGTATTATGGTGTAATAGATGTAAACAATTTCAATATTATTCTTCTTATCCATCACCAAATTTTAGGTTACTTTATCAGAAAGAAACTAAGTTAAAAGACTATTAGTTAACGACATATATTTCACATACGTTCGTAATAATTAAAACTATATATTGAGGTTAGATAGTATATTTATTCACCATATTCACATTGTATTATGGTATAATAGATGTAAACAATTTCAATATTATTCTTCCTATCCATCACCAAATTTTAGTTTACTTCATCACTAAGAAACAAAGTTAAAAGACTATTAGTTAATAACATATATTTCATATACGTTCGTAATAATTAAAACTATATATTGAGGTTAGATATTATATTTATTCACCATATTCACATTGCATTATGGTATAATAGAAGTAAACAATTTCAATATTATTCTTCTTATCCATCACCAAATTTTAGGTTACTTCATCACTAAGAAACTAAGTTAAAAGACTATTCATTTATGACTTATATTTCATATACGTTCATAATAATTAAAACTATATAATGAGGCTAGAAAGTATATTTATTCACCATATTCAAATTGAATTATGGTATAATACTTGTAAACAATTTCAATATTATACTTCTTATCCATCACCAAATTTTAGATTACTTCATCACTAAGATACTAAGTTAAAAGACTATTAATTTATGACGTATATTACATATACGTTCGTAATAATTAAAACTATATAATGAGGTTAGATAGTAAATTTATTCACCATATTCACATTGTATTATGGTATAATAGATGTAAACAATTTCAATATTATTCTTCTTATCCATCACCAAAATTTAGGTTACTTCATCACTAAGAAACTAAGTTAAAAGACTATTAATTTATGACTTATATTTCATATACGTTCATAATAATTAAAACTATATAATGAGGTTAAATAGTAAATTTATTCACCATATTCACACTGTATTATGGTATAATAGATGTAAACAATTTCAATATTATTCTTCTTATCCATCACCAAATTTTAGTTTACTTCATTACTAAGAAACAAGTTAAAAGACTATTAGTTAATGACATATATTTCATATACGTTCGTAATAATTAAAACTATATATTGAGGTTAGATAGTATATTTATTCACCATATTCACATTGTATTATCGTATAATAGATGTAAACAATTTCAATATTCTTCTTCTTATCCATCACAAAATTTTAATTTACTTCATCACTAAGAAACAAGTTAAAAGACTATTAGTTAACGACATATATTTCACATACGTTCGTAATAATTAAAACTATATATTGAGGTTAGATAGTATATTTATTCACCATATTCACATTGTATTATGGTATAATAGATGTAATCAATTTCAATATTATTATTCTTATCCATCACCAAATTTTAGGTTACTTCATCACTAAGAAACTAAGTTAAAAGATAATTAATTAATGACATATATTTCATATACGTTCGTAATAATTAAAACTATATAATGAGGCTAGAAAGTATATTTATTCACCATATTCACATTGTATGATGGTGTAATAGATGTAAACAATTTCAATATTATTCTTCTTATCCATCACCAAATTTTAGGTTACTTCATTACTAAGAAACTAAGTTAAAAGACTTTTAGTTAACGACATATATTTCACATACGTTCGTAATAATTAAAACTATATATTGAGGTTAGATAGTAAGTTTATTCACCATATTCACATTGTATTATGGTATAATAGATGTAAACAATTTCAATATTATTCTTCTTATCCATCACCAAATTTTAGGTTACTTCATCACTAAGAAACTAAGTTAAAAGACAATTAATTAATGACATATATTTCATATACGTTCGTAATAATTAAAAATATATAATGAGGCTAGAAAGTATATTTATTAACCATATTCACATTGTATTATGGTGTAATAGATGTAAACAATTTCAATATTATTCTTCTTATCCATCACCAAATTTTAGGTTACTTCATCACTAAGAAACTAAGTTAAAAGACTATTAGTTAACGACATATATTTAATATACGTTCGTAATAATTAAAATTATATATTGAGGTTAGATAGTATATTTATTCACCATATTCACATTGTATTATGGTATAATAGATGTAAACAATTTCAATATTATTCTTCTTATCCATCACCAAAATTTAGGTTACTTCATCACTAAGAAACTAAGTTAAAAGACTATTCATTTATGACTTATATTTCATATACGTTCATAATAATTAAAACTATATAATGAGGCTAGAAAGTATATTTATTCACCATATTCAAATTGAATTATGGTATAATACATGTAAACAATTTCAATATTATTTTTCTTATCCATCACCAAATTTTAGGTTACTTCATCACTAAGAAACTAAGTTAAAAGACTATTAGTTAACGACATATATTTAACATACGTTCGTAATAATTAAAACTATATATTGAGGTTAGATAGTATATTTATTCACCATATTCACATTGTATTATGGTATAATAGATGTAAATAATTTCAATATTATTCTTCTTATCCATCACCAAAATTTAGGTTACTTGATCACTAAGAAACTAAGTTAAAAGACTATTCATTTATGACTTATATTTCATATACGTTCATAATAATTAAAACTATATAATGAGGCTAGAAAGTATATTTATTCACCATATTCACATTGTATTATGGTATAATACATGTAAACAATTTCAATATTATTCTTCTTATCCATCACCAAATTTTAGGTTACTTCATCACTAAGATACTAAGTTAAAAGACAATTAATTTATGACATATATTACATATACGTTGGTAGTAATTAAAACTATATAATGAGGTTAGATAGTAAATTTATTCACCATATTCACATTGTATTATGGTATAATAGATGTAAACAATTTCAATATTCTTCTTCTTATCCAACACCAAATTTTAGGTTACTTCATCACTAAGATACTAAGTTAAAAGTCTATTAATTTATGACATATATTACATAAACGTTCGTAATAATTAAAATTATATAATGAGGTTAGATAGTAAATTTATTCAACATATTCACATTGTATTATGGTATAATAGATGTAAACAATTTCAATATTATTCTTCTTATCCATCACCAAATTTTAATTTACTTCATCACTAAGAAACAAGTTAAAAGACTATTAGTAAATGACATATATTTCATATACGTTCGTAATAATTAAAACTATATATTGAGGTTAGATAGTAAGTTTATTCACCATATACACATTGTATTATGGTATAATACATGTAAACAATTTCAATAGTATTCTTCTTATCCATCACCAAATTTTAGGTTACTTCATCACTAAGATACTAAGTTAAAAGACTATTAATTTATGACATATATTACATATACGTTTGTAATAATTAAAACTATATAATGAGGTTAGATAGTAAATTTATTCACCAGATTCACATTGTATTATGGTATAATAGATGTAAACAATTTCAATATTATTCTTCTTATCCATCACCAAAATTTAGGTTACTTCATCACTAAGAAACTAAGTTAAAAGACTATTCATTTATGACTTATATTTCATATACGTTCATAATAATTAAAACTATATAATGAGGCTAGAAAGTATATTTATTCACCATATTCAAATTGAATTATGGCATAATACATGTAAACAATTTCAATATTATTCTTCTTATCCATCACCAAATTTTAGGTTACTTCATCACTAAGAAACTAAGTTAAAAGACTATTAGTTAACGACATATATTTAACATACATTCGTAATAATTACAACTATATATTGAGGTTAGATAGTATATTTATTCACCATATTCACATTGTATTATGGTATAATAGATGTAAACAATTTCAATATTATTCTTCTTATCCATCACCAAAATTTAGGTTACTTCATCACTAAGAAACTAAGTTAAAAGACTATTCATTTATGACATATATTACATATACGTTTGTAATAATTAAAACTATATAATGAGGTTAGATAGTAAATTTATTCACCATATTCACATTGTATTATGGTATAATAAATGTAAACAATTTCAATATTATTCTTCTTATCCATCACCAAATTTTAGGTTACTTCATCACTAATATACTAAGTTAAAAGTCTATTAATTTATGACATATATTACATATACGTTCGTAATAATTAAAACTATATAATGAGGTTAGATAGTACATTTATTCAACATATTCACATTGTATTATGGTATAATAGATGTAAACAACTTCAATATTATTCTTCTTATCCATCACCAAATTTTAATTTACTTCATCACTAAGAAACAAGTTAAAAGACTATTAGTAAATGACATATATTTGATATACGTTCGTAATAATTAAAACTATATATTGAGGTTAGATAGTAAGTTTATTCACCATATTCACATTGTATTATAGTATAATACATGTAAACAATTTCAATATTATTCTTCTTATCCATCACCAAATTTTAGGTTACTTCATCACTAAGATACTAAGTTAAAAGACTATTAATTTATGACATATATTACATATACGTTTGTAATAATTAAAACTATATAATGAGGTTAGATAGTAAATTTATTCACCAGATTCACATTGTATTATGGTATAATAGATGTAAACAATTTCAATATTATTCTTCTTATCCATCACCAAATTTTAGTTTACTTCATCACTAAGAAACTAAGTTAAAAGACTATTAATTTATAACTTATATTTCATATACGTTCATAATAATTAAAACTATATAATGAGGTTAGATAGTAAATTTATTCAACATATTCACATTGTATTATGGTATAATAGATGTAAACAATTTCAATATTATTCTTCTTATCCATCACCAAATTTTAGTTTACTTCATCACTAAGAAACAAAGTTAAAAGACTATTAGTTAATAACATATATTTCATATACGTTCGTAATAATTAAAACTATATAATGAGGTTAAATAGTAAGTTTATTCACCATATTCACATTTTATTATGGTATAATAGATGTAAACAATTTCAATATTATTCTTCTTATTCATCACCAAATTTTAGGTTACTTCATTACTAAGAAACTAAGTTAAAAGACAATTAATTAATGACATATATTTCATATACATTCGTAATAATTAAAACTATATAATGAGGCTAGAAAGTATATTTATTCACTATATTCACATTGTATTATGGTGTAATAGATGTAAACAGTTTCAATATTATTCTTCTTATCCATCACCAAATTTTAGATCACTTCATCACTAAGAAACTAAGTTAAAAGACTATTAGTTAACGACATATATTTCACATACGTTCGTAATAATTAAAACTATATATTGAGGTTAGATAGTATATTTATTCACCATATTCACATTGTATTATGGTATAATAGATGTAAACAATTTCAATATTATTCTTCTTATCCATCACAGAATTTTAGGTTACTTCATCACTAAGATACTAAGTTAAAAGACTATTAATTTATGACATATATTACATATACGTTCATAATAATTAAAAATATATAATGAGGTTAGATAGTAAATTTATTCACCATATTCATATTGTATTATGGTATAATAGATGTAAACAATTTCAATATTATTCTTCTTATCCATCACCAAAATTTAGGTTACTTCATCACTAAGAAACTAAGTTAAAAGACTATTAACTTATGACTTATATTTCATATACGTTCATAATAATTAAAACGATATAATGAGGTTAGATAGTAAATTTATTCACCATATTCAAATTGTATTATGGTATAATAGATGTAAACAATTTCAATATTATTCTTCTTATCCATCACCAAATTTTAATTTACTTCATCACTAAGAAACAAGTAAAAAGACTATTAGTTAATGACATATATTTCATATACGTTCGTAATAATTTAATCTATATATTGAGGTTAGATAGTAAATTTATTCACCATATGCACATTGTATTATGGTATAATAGATGTAAACAATTTCAATATTATTCTTCTTATCCATCACCAAATTTTAGGTTACTTCATCTCTAAGAAACTAAGTTAAAAGACAATTAATTAATGACATATATTTCACATACGTTCATAATAACTAAAACTATATAATGAGGCTAGAAAGTATATTTATTCACCATATTAAAATTGAATTATGGTATAATACATGTAAACAATTTCAATATTATACTTCTTATCCATCACCAAATTTTTGGTTACTTTATCACTAAGATACTAAGTTAAAAGACTATTAATTTATGACATATATTACATATACGTTCGTAATAATTGAAACTATATAATGAGGTTAGATAGTAAATTTATTCACCATATTCACATTGTATTATGGTATAATAGATGTAAACAATTTCAATATTATTCTTCTTATCTGTTATACCCCAAAATTTGCCCTCCCATATTCCTCAAGAAATTGCCAAGCCAAGCTAGAAAAGTCCCCAAGGGTTGTGCAGTGCAACAGTCTCCCATCCAGTCCAAATTAGGGTTTTGAGTCTGATCAAGAAAAGGAAGTGTTCAAAGGCCCAATCAAGTCTCATATGCTTACAAACATGGTCAAGCATCCTCATATCAAGTTTCAAGGCATTCAGCTCAAGATTGCACAGTCAAAACCCTAGATTGCACTACAGTCAACTGTAGGGGCAAAATGGTCATTTGGCAGTCAAAAGTTCAAGTTTTTGGTCAATATATCATTTTGAAGCCACAAACATCATTTGATCAATGCTTGATCATGATTCTCAAAATTTGGCTCAGAAATCATCAAGGATGCAAAAGTTGCTATATTTGGACAGCTGAAAAAGTCAACTGAAATTGACCAGGGCATAACTTTCACATGGATTATCAGAAAAATTCCATCCAAAGCTCATTTTGAAGAGAAAGACATTTCCTACAACTCATCTTCATACTTCAAGTCCAAGAAATGCTCTCACAAAAAGTTATCAATTTCAACATTATAGGTCATTTTCAAAAGTCAACAAAAAGGGACTTTAAGTCAAAGACCATAACTTGAGATTGGTAAATCAAAATGACATGGGACCAAAGGCATTGGTTAAAGGACTCAAAGACCTTTCCAAAATGTCCAAGAACATGTGAAAAGCTTAAAAATTGAGCAAGTTATGCCTTGTAGAAGTTGGGAAATTTTTGTGAAATGGCAAAGGTCAACTATCCTTGAAAATCCAATTTTGACAAAAGGGCCCCATTTTTCTCACTTTGTTCATCCTTGTCATGCCACACACGTGGCCCATGGTTGATTTCAAGACCAAATGTTGACTTTTTTATTTTATTTAATTTTTGATGATTTAATTCATTTTAATTCTTTGAAAATTCAAATAAAATTTAAAAATCAATGAAATGGTGTCATATGAACTTGGACAAGTTCTATGTATCATGAACCAACTCAAAAATCAGGCCAAGGTTCATTTACACACTAGGTCTAGGTTTTGGCTAGAAAATAGGAAAAATGGTTAATGGATGAAACCCTAATGCCAATTCTTTCTCAAGCATGGATTAAGGTCAAATAGCAAGCCAAGTCTATTCCATAATGATCATTGAGTCAAACCCTAACCCTAGTGCAGCAAAAAACTCGTTCAAAAGCCATTGGACAATTTGAAAAATGGACCATAAAATGAAAATCTGATTTCAAAGCTAGGGATCTTTTCAAGCCAAAATTTTTGTACCAATAGCTTCCTGATACAATTCTGAACGTGTCCCAATTCATAACAACAATCAAAACTCCTTGAACTGGTAGTTACAAGTGAAACTGTACAGCAAAATTTTTGAATTCGTGTTCTTGATTCTAAGCATCCTTTTGCATTTTTAATTACATATTCACACTCATGATGAAGTTTCCAAGCTGTCCATGGTATTTAATTGCATTTTCATAAGCCATACACGATTTTGCCATTTTCGAATTCTAGGGTTACAGTGTTCTTAAATTGGGGATTTTGAGTAGAGGTAAAATTAGAGCTTCAGAGCAACACCATTACACTCCATGCGTCTGGACGAAAAGATCTACCTATTCGCGCCTAATTTATATTAGGAAACAAGCCATTCGCTATTTTCTAAAAGGCCTTCTACAGCAACGGGTTAAAACCGTTGCTTATTGCTTGTGTGTTTCAGAAAAAAAAAGGGAACGAGGACGATGATGTGCTGGCGTACGATGGTTGGATGTTTTAAATTCTGCGCGCCCAATTATTAATGCGCCTAGTTTTCCTTTTTGTTTTTTATGCATTATAATATAGTAATTAATGCATGGTAGCTCAGCTGGCAGGGACACACGCTATTGACCTTCAATGACCTGGGTTCAAGTCCCAGGTCCTGCAAAAATTCAATATTATTTTTCCTTTCCAGGTTCCATGCAACGCTCACATTGATGCTCACCATACTCCATCAAGATTCAACCTCCACGTGTCCCAGGGTCTCAGATCCATGGCCAAGATGAAGAGTGCACCATACATCAAGTCAACAGACGTGCGCAGGATTAGAAAAGTCAACCAATTCAAGCCAAAATGGGCCAGGCTTTTTCAAATCCACACCTCCCTGGTTCTATCTTTTTTTCTTTTTTTCTAATTTTCTTTATATTCTATTATTTTTAAATTTACTTGTGTTTTATTTTCTGATTTAATTAATTTTTAATCAAAAATATAAAAACATTAAAAATACAGAAAGGACAAAAAAAATATAATTAATTTTGATTCTTTTTATAAATAAATTAAAATGTAACTCATTTAGTTTAATTAGGTTTTAATGTTAATTTTAATTCTTTTTTCATAATAAAAATCCAAAAAAAATGTAGAATTAGGTTAATTATTAATTTTTTATTTTCCTTTTTTTTAATTTTTTCCTTTTTCTCACAATATTATTATTTATTATTTATTTTCTATAAATCAAAAATTGTATATAAATTAGTTTAGAAGTTAATTAGGTTAGAAATTAAATCTTTTTCATAATAAACTTAAAAAACATTAAAACTAGGGTTTAGCACTTTAATTCTAATTAATTTTTTCTCTTTTTTCTTTTAAACCTAAAAAACACAAAAACATTATTTTTCATTTAATTCTTAATTTCCTTGATTAATTTTAATTATTTGTAAAAGGGTCCAACGCCCTAATTTTGTTAAATCTCCTTATTTCGCGCATTTGTATTATATTGTGTAAATAACTCTGTATATGCCCCAAAGCCTTGTAATAAGTTTAGATTTATTTCTCGCATCTTTATTTATTCGCTTTATTTATTTTCAGTCAAATCGGGTTCGGTTTTTTGGCGATGTGGACCCGCGCCAGTTGTAATAGTTAGATTTATTTTCTCGCAAATATAACTGTTAATAAATATGCATGAAAGAATGAATGCCCGAAAATAAAATTGAATCGTTAGATCACCAACGCATGACAAGACAAACAATGAACTGAAAATGACACACAATTCGCACACACCACCCCTAGGGTACGCCTCACTGTTGCCTTTCGAAAGGTGGTCATCGAGTAGAAAACGTCTTAGTAAGTCCTCATGGTCCGGGAACCTGGCATGAGGGTAGCTTCTAAGGTGTCTTCCCATTGCTCCGGTGATCACCATGTCCCTAAAATCGAATTGACCCGAACACCTCCAACGGTGGTGTTACCTACCCCTCAATGGTGGGATGGCACTACCTTATAGGACATTTACACAGACGAATTCCTTAGGGTAGGTAGGTTCTCAAAGGTGCTTGCTCTAATTTCAAACAAATCAAAACATCTTTTCACACCAACACATTTTCAAAAACGTTCGAAACAAACTTTTCAAACACTCTGACGTACGAGTTGAATTGAAACTTTTCAAAGAATATTTTGAAACCCACATTGAAAAGCAAACAAACAATTTTGAAAACACATTGAGCAAGTACCTAAGAGCCCATGGATAACCATGGATAGAAAGGGTGCTAATACCTTCCCTTTCTATAACCTACCTCCCGAACCGAGAGCAATCTCTTAAAAGGAGTTTTTCTGTGCTTTTGTCCTTTCCGCTTGGAGAAAATAAAAGACGGTGGCGACTCTTGCTTACCGCGACATTTCGCGAACCAGCTTTAAAACAGTCAGTTCCAGATCCACCGATCTCAGAACTGGCGACTCTGCTGGGGATAAACTGAAAGTGAGGTGTACCTTAGGACTAAGATCATTGTGTTTTCAATTGCTTTCCTTGTATGCTTTAAAATTATGGGTTGCTTGGGAGTTCTATAGATCCTAACCCGGATCTGGGGAATACCTTCTTAGAAAGTAGCAACAAGGCTGTGAGGGAACTGTGCGGGGTATACCGACATGGTTGAAACAGTCTGCTACGTTGATGTGGCATTTTGGTGTGTACCGGTAACCCTTGAGTCAGTCAAGGAGAGTACGGGGCCTCCATGTGGTGTCATGAAGCATCAACAGACCTTAGGAACCTTAATTGAACAATCTTGGCCTCTTTAGGGTAGTGAGATAACTGACTTTGGTGCAGTCCGAGGTTGGTTGATACTCGATACTACACTCAATTGAGGGTTGCTTTCCTGGAATATTTCGGTCGCCAGTTCAGTGGCTAAATCGAAACGATGAACAATGAAAGCAATCCCGTGATATTGGGAACCTTAGAACCCGGTTACTTTGATTAGGACAGGTTGAACCCACCAACTTCAAGAGGGTACTACCCAGACCCCATGCTGGCCTTAAACCTTAAGGGCCTGTCTTGTGTGCCTTGTGTGCCTTACATGTTTGTCTTTGTAAATATCTGTGTTTAATCATAGCATCATGACATCATCCAGCATCATATGCATTAACTAACCATTTCAGGGGTTCGAATTTTCATCTTTGTTCCTGTTTTGTAGGACATGGAAACTGTTCGTAGAAAGACAATTCCAATCAGTCTTGTGAAGATCCCTCCTCAGCTTAAGGAGCTTACATCCAGGATTCCTGAGAACTCTTCATTCAGTGAAAGGCATGGAAGCCTCATCAGCTTGGTCAACACCAACATTGAGGAAGATATGATAAAGGTCCTGTTCCAATTCTTTGACCCTCTGCATCACTGTTTCACCTTCTTGGACTATCAGTTGGTACCTACATTGGAGGAGTTCTCCCGACTCCTGAAGATCCCTATTCTTGATCAGCTACCCTTCAACGGTACAGAAAAGGAACCTAAGCTTGAAGAGATTGCTAAAGCCTTGCACCTACAGTCATCTGACCTCAAGGGACATTGGGAAGTCAGAAGTGGTATTAAAGGGTTCTTAGCCAGGTTTCTGTTTGAAAAGGCCTATGATTGTTGGAACTCCCTTGACTTGCAAGCTTTTGAAGAGGTTGTGGCCCTCCTTGTTTATGGTTTGGTGTTGTTCCCTAACCCAGATCAACTCATCGATATCAGTGCTGTCCAGATCTTTATGTCCAGGAATCCTATACCTACGTTACTGGGGGACCTCCTTCACTCATGTTACACTCGAACCATGAGAAAAAGAGGTGTCCTTATGTGTTGCACCCCTCTCCTGGGAAAGTGGTTTATTTCGCACCTTCCACAATCAGTCCTGAAGAACGAGCGGGGTTTGAGATGGTCACAACGGTTGATGACTCTTACACATGCAGATATACATTGGTGCCCTAGGTCCAGAGAAGATGTCACTATCATTGATCGTTGCGGGGAGTACCCTAATGTTCCTTTACTTGGAATCAGAGGGGGTATTACTTATAGTCCATGCCTGGCTTGGAGACAGTTTGGTTATGCTCGGAGGGATGGTCCTCATGACATGTTGATTCCTGACATAGTTTTTGACTTCGACAACGATACTCAAGGACTTCGCCAGAGATTTATCAGAGCTTGGAGGATGCCTAGTAGGATAGACAGCAAGACACTGGGGCACAGGAACTCCATCCCTTTGGAGCCTTACCTCAAGTGGGTACGAGCCCGTTCTCAGAAGTTAGTAATGCCTTATCCTCACATGCTTCCAGTAATCAAAGAGCCTGCCTTGGAAGGAGAGGTGTCTCATGTTATCCAGCACCCTGATATGCCCACATCCTGGGAAGAGATGCAGAAGAGCTGGATCCAGCTTAAGGAAGAGCGAAATTCTCTTGAGACTAGTTTGCATGCCAGTGAAAATAAGGTCTTGGAGCTCACCCGCCTGTTGCACGAGGAAAGGAGTCTCAACACTTATATAGCTCCAAAGAAGATGCGCAACATATTTTGGATGTGATTTGATCTTTTTGTACTTTTGCCCATGAGGCTTTGATGTATTAAAACAATGATTTTCTTAATAATAAAGTGTGTTCCTTTTGGTCTACAACAAATTTGAAATTTCGAACTCTTGAATGCATTGCATAAACACATATCATTCATCATGTGCATCATAAATACTCTTCTTTTCAGGTTGTTTACCGTTCTTCGCTGTTTATTTCAGCATCATGAACCCTCCTGAATCATCAACCGATGCGGCTATCAAGGCTCTTCAGGCGCAGAACGCCCAGTTTCAGGCGCAAAACGCCCAATTTCAGGAGCTGATCAAGGGCTTGTCTCAAGGTCAACAAGAGTTAAAGACCATGCTTCTGAAGAAGACTAAGAAGAAGAGGAGGACTGTGCTATTTAACACTGGGCGCAGACTCGGGAACACTTTGGTTGTTGAAGCTGAAAGGACTCCTCCATCTGTGACAGAAGGTAGTCACCATGAAAGGGAGGTCACTACTCCTGTGGGCTCTGATACTGAAACAGACTTCAACGACGACCAGTACCCTCCTGCTGAAGACCGGTACAAACAGCTGGAAGACAGATTAAAGGCTGTGGAAGTTCAACGGGTACCTGGATTGGATTTTGGAGACTTGGGGTTATCTACTGGAGTGGTGATCCCGCACAAGTTCAAAACACCTGCCTTCGTGAAGTATGATGGGGCTTCCTGTCCCAAGATGCACCTCCGTTCTTATGTAAGGAAGATCCAGCCTTACACAGCAGACAAGAACCTTTGGATCCACTTCTTCCAGGAGAGTCTTTCAGGGACTCACCTCGATTGGTTCTATCAGCTAGATGGAATCAGCATTCGTAACTGGGAGGATCTGGCCACTGCTTTTTACAAGCAGTATCAGTATAATGCCGACCTCGCTCCTACGCGTACCCAGCTCCAGGGTATGTCGCTAGGGTCGGGTGAAGGTTTTAAGGAGTATGCTCAGAAATGGAGAGACCTGGCTGGCAGGGTGCAGCCACCGTTGACGGATCGGGAGCTGGTAGATATGTTCTTGGGGACCCTGTCTGGTCCATTTTTCAATCATCTCATTGGTAATTCCTCTGCCGGGTTTACCGATCTAATCCTGACTGGTGAAAGGATTGAGGCCGGTATAAAATCAGGGAAGATACAGAAAGTTGCCTCCTCCAGTACTGAGAAGAAACCCTTCAAAAAGGAGGCTAGTGCTGTATATAACTCCCGGAGAACAGAGCGACCTGAGCACCGCCAATCTGTCAGTGCGGTAATGATTGCCAAACCTGCTGCCGCTCCTCGGCCAACTAATCCTCAAAAGTTTGAGAGACCCCGGAGAGAGTTTACTCGATTAAGCATGACCTTATCACAGATCCTGCCACAGTTGCTATCCACCAATTTAGTGACTGTCAAGGAGGCTCCAAAGTTTCCCAATACTGCATCCCCCAAGTTCAATCCAAATGCTCGCTGTGCTTATCACTCTGATAGCCCGGGGCATAACACAGATGATTGTTGGGCCCTAAGGAATAAGGTTCAAGACCTCATTGATGCCAAGGAGATACAGTTTGAAGCGCCCGAGAAGCCAAATGTTGTAAATGCTCCCATGCCCCACCATGGAGTGAACGCTGTTGAAGAGAATTTGTATGTAGCTTCGGTGGATGATGTTGCTACTCCGTTGCTGATGGTCAAGAGGAATCTGTTGCTAGCCGGTTTATTTCCGGGATGTAGCGAAAGTTGCCCTCTATGTGTTGCTTCCCCTGTTGGTTGTTCTCTGTTGAAGTCAGGCATCCAAAACCTGATAGATAATAGAGAGATTTTGTTTGAAAAGACTGTTGTTCCTGCTGCTCCTGTTGAAGAAGTGTCAATTGTTACCATCTTCAACAACTATTCCGAGGCTCCTTCAAAGAAGCCTATACAAGTTTTGTCAGTTCACAAGAATGTTCCCATCACCATTACTGTTCCGGGGCCTATACCCTACAAATCTGATAAGGCTGTCCCATGGCACTATGGGGAGGATGTTTATGTTCTGGGTGTGAAACAAGAGTGCGACATTGATACTGGTGTCTCCAACATCACCGGGCCTGCTAAGGTCACTCGTAGTGGAAGACTGTTCTCGCCAGACATTGCTCCTCCAGCAATTCATAGGCCTTTGATCTTCACACCTGCCAGAGTGCCTGTTTCTCCTTCTGACCAAGTATCCACCCCTGCTGCTGAGTCATCTGATACTCGGGGCAAGGGAATTGCTGCTGATGTGCCTGCCAGGACGGAGGCACCAAAGACCATTGTTGAGGCTTCCAAGCAGGAAATGGAAGAAATTCTCAAGATAATAAAGAAAAGTGATTTCAATGTTGTGGAACAGCTGGGGCACACCCCCTCTAAAATCTCCATGTTGTCACTGCTGCTGTGTTCAGAGGCCCATGCAAAGGCTCTGATTGCTTTCTTAAAGACTGCCCATGTACCCCAAGATACGACTGCTGACCAGTTCACCGATTGTGTGGCCAACCTAACTGCTGATAATGGCCTGGGTTTCTCTGATGCCGATCTGACAGCAAAGGGGAAGAACCATAATGATGCCCTGCATGTCTCCATTGAATGCAGGGGCACTACTCTTGCTCATGTGCTGGTTGATACAGGTTCCTCATTAAATGTGCTGCCCAAGAAGGCTCTGGATAGGCTGGATTGTGAGGGTCTAGAGCTTAAACCAAGTAGCATTGTTGTCCGGGCCTTTGACGGGTCCAAAAGAATGGTGCATGGTGAAGTGGACATCCCAATCAGGGTTGGGTCACAAGTTTTTGATTCAAAATTTTATGTGATGGACATCCATCCGTCCTATTCTTGTTTGCTGGGTCGCCCATGGATCCACAAGGCTGGAGCGGTGACCTCCACATTGCATCAGAAGCTCAAGTACCCGGTCAGGGGGAGGATCGTAACAGTGCAAGGGGAGGAGGAATACATGGTCAGCCACCTCAACTCTTTCAGATACGTGGAAATGGATGGGGAGTTCATTGAAACCCCCTTTCAGCATTTTGAGGAAGTACCACAAACCTTGGCAGCAGCAGAAGATGAAGAGGTTTCTCCTATGAAGATGGCCTCCTTAAAGGACGCCCGGGCTGTGATCGAAAGAGGTGAATGTGCAAATTGGGGCAAGCTCCCTGATCTTACTCCTAAGACTAACAAGTTTGGGCTGGGTTTCACCACGGAAGCTCAGAAAGCGGTGCGCAAGGCAAGAATTGGAAGACCTCCGTTGCTCATCACTCAGCATGGAGTGAATGCTATTGGAGAGGAAGATGAAGTGGGAGAGTCAGAGTTCGATAGCTGGATCTACCCAACGGCCGACGGTGGATTGACCAATTGGACTGCTAAAGATTTTACTCCCATAACTTTTGTTCCCCAGTAATGAATTTCTTTGTTTTTGATTTGTAATAAACAATAATTTGAGACTATATGGCCCGGTGTCTTACCCGGGGCACCGTGGTTTTATTTATGAGGGCTTTTTGTTTGTCACTATCATATATCATGAATAAAAGCATTGGACGTTTTTCACATTTTGCGCTCCTTTTCTTTCCTTTCTTTACATATTGCAAAACAGCTGTATTTACACACACACTCACTCATACAGGTTTCAATCCACTCTGGATCTCACTGGTAACGACTCTGCTACTGCCAGTTATGACTTCGAAAATCCGATCAACTTAGCCGCCGACGAAGGTGAAGATGATTGCGAAGTGCCTGGTGAACTTGCAAGACTGTTACAACAGGAAGAGAGGGCAATTCAACCCCATGAAGAGCCAGTGGAAATAATAAACTTGGGTACTGAGGAAGACAAGAAAGAGGTGAAGATTGGTGCCAACCTAGAACTCAGCGTGAAGCAACGGTTGACTCAGATGCTGCAGGATTATAAAGAAATCTTTGCCTGGTCCTACGAAGATATGCCCGGATTAGATACCGACATTGTGGTCCATCATTTACCAACTAAAGAAGATTTCCCTCCGGTTAAGCAAAAGGTTCGTCGGATGCGTCCAGAGATGTCTGAGAAGATTAAAGCCGAGGTTATGAAGCAGTTTGATGCCGGGTTTCTTGCAGTAACTTCTTACCCTCAGTGGGTTGCTAATGTGGTGCCGGTACCTAAGAAGGACGACAAGGTCAGGATGTGTGTTGATTACAGGGATCTGAATAGGGCCAGCCCCAAGGATGACTTCCCTCTACCCCACATTGATGTCCTTGTTGATAATACAGCTCAGCATAAAGTGTTCTCTTTCATGGATGGTTTTTCAGGCTACAATCAGATCAAGATGGCACCTGAAGACATGGAAAAGACTACCTTTGTTACTCAGTGGGGCACCTTTTGTTACAAGGTCATGCCGTTCGGGTTAAAGAATGCTGGGGCAACCTACCAACGGGCCATGGTTACCTTATTTCATGACATGATCCATCATGAAATAGAAGTGTATGTGGACGACATGATCGCTAGGTCCCAGACTGAGGAAGAGCACCTTGATCATCTACAGAAATTGTTTGACCGGTTGAAATTGTACAAGCTGAGATTGAACCCGAACAAGTGCACCTTCGGGGTAAGATCTGGGAAGTTGCTAGGCTTCGTGGTGAGTGACAAGGGAATTCAAGTGGACCCTGCTAAGGTCAAAGCCATTCAAGAGATGCCAGTTCCTAAGACAGAGAAGGAAGTCAGAGGCTTTCTAGGACGTCTGAATTACATTGCTCGGTTCATCTCACATTTAACTGCTACCTGTGAACCAATCTTCAAGCTGCTGAAGAAAGATCAGGTAGTACGTTGGAATGATGAATGCCAGGCTGCTTTTGACAGAATCAAAGAATATCTCCAAGAACCACCCATCCTTATGCCACCAGTTGAAGGGAGACCTTTGATACTTTACCTGACAGTGCTTGATAATGCAATGGGGTGTGTGCTGGGGCAGCATGACGAGTCTGGCCGAAAAGAGCATGCCATTTATTACCTTAGCAAAAAGTTTACCGACTGTGAGACCCGATACTCACTGCTTGAGAAAACTTGCTGCGCTTTGGTATGGGCTGCTCGCCGGCTGAGACAGTATATGCTGACTCACACTACCTTGTTAATCTCAAAAATGGATCCTATAAAGTACATATTCGAAAAGCCTGCTCTGTCTGGGAGAATTGCAAGATGGCAGATGATCTTGACGGAATACGACATTCAGTACACGACCCAAAAAGCCATCAAGGGAAGTGTATTGGCAGACCACCTAGCACATCAAGCTGTGGATGACTACCAATCAATGAACTTCGAGTTTCCAGACGAAAGCATTATGATAGTAATTGACTGTGAAATACCCGGACCGGATGAAGGACCTGAACCAGGATCCCGATGGTCTATGCACTTTGACGGAGCCTCCAATGCTTTGGGAAATGGTATAGGCGCCATAATCGTATCTCCACAAGGTACTCATACTCCACTCACCGCCCGGCTGTGTTTCAACTGTACCAACAACATGGCGGAGTATGAAGCGTGTATTATGGGTCTTCAAGCTGCGATCGACCTGAGGATCAAATTTCTGAGCGTCTTCGGGGATTCCGCTCTTGTGATCAATCAGATCAAAGGAGAGTGGGATACGAAACATCCAAACTTGATTCCTTACAGAGAATGTGTGTTGGCCCTGATCCCCCACTTCACAGAGATAACATTTGAGCACTTTCCAAGAGAAGAGAATCAGCTGGCGGACGCGTTAGCTACAATGTCTTCAATGTTCAAGGTTAAATGGGGTAATGAAGCTCCCCGGATCACCATCTGGAAACTGGACGAACCGGCATACTGTTGTGATCTCGAAACTGAATTGGTAACTGAGAAGCCTTGGTACCACGAAGTGAAGAGATACCTAGAAGCTCAGGAATACCCTGAAGGAGCCTCTGTCAATGATAAGAAATTCCTGAGGAGGTTTGCAGCCAAGTTCTTTCTTAGCAATGGCATCTTGTACAAGCGAAACCAGGATTCCACCCTACTGCGTTGTGTAGATAAGACTGAAGCAGATAGAATCATGGAAGAACTACATGACGGGACTTTTGGTACACACTCCAGTGGACATACCATGGCAAAGAAGATCCTACGGGAAGGGTATTTCTGGTCTACAATGGAAGCTGACTGTTACCAACATTCTAGGACATGCCATAAGTGCCAGATCTACGCAGACAAGGTGCATGTTCCTCCAGTTCCCCTAAATGTTCTGACTGCGCCTTGGCCATTTGCAATGTGGGGCATAGACATGATCGGTGAGATTAAACCTACGGCATCTAATGGACATCGCTTCATCCTAGTGGCGATTGATTATTTTACGAAGTGGGTTGAGGCAGCATCCTATGCTACGGTAACCAAGACTGTTGTGGCACGGTTCATTCGGCACAACCTGATCTGTCGGTACGGCGTCCCTGAGCGGATTATTACAGACAACGGTACCAATCTGAACAATAAGATGATCACCGAGCTTTGCGAACAGTTCAAGATACAGCACCACAATTCTTCTCCTTACAGACCGAAGATGAATGGGGCTGTAGAAGCAGCTAATAAAAACATCAAGAAGATTGTGCAGAAGATGACAGTAACGTATAAAGATTGGCACGAGATGTTACCGTTCGCTCTGCATGGGTATCGTACTTCAGCTAGGACATCAACCGGGGCAACTCCTTTCTCTCTGGTTTATGGCATGGAGGCAGTCTTGCCGATCGAAGTACAAATTCCTTCTCTCCGGATAATGAAGGATGCAAATCTGAACGAAGATGATTGGATCCAGACACGACTTGATCAACTCAACCTTATTGACGAAAAGAGACTTGCTGCTATCTGCCATGGTCAGACGTATCAGAAGCGAATGATCAGGGCATTTAACAAAAAGGTCAGACCACAGGAATATCAAGTCGGGGATCTGGTGATCAAGCGAATCATCCTTCCTCAGAGTGATCCAAGGGGCAAATGGACCCCTACGTACGAAGGGCCATTTGTGGTTAAGCATGTGTTCTCAGGAGGAGCAATGATATTAACCAACATGGATGGTGACGACCTTCCTCACCCCGCCAATGCAGACATAGTTAAAAAATACTACGCATGAAAAAAGACCCGCTAGGCTGACATGTCTAGGCAAAAATTAGGGCTTCCCGTCGAACCAAAAGGGTTCGGGCAAAATGAAGGGATGAAAATGAAAAAATCTGTACACCCGGCAAGTCGAAAACCTGAAAAGGCGGCTTGGGCAAAAATGGGTATCCCGGTGGACTGAAAACCCGAAAAGGCAGTCCAGGCAAAAGTTAGGGATAAAAGCGTAATACTATGTCTCATTGGATCACTTTGCATCCAGAATCCGGTATCTACATCAAGACGGCATCGATCAGTCAGCCTCACCTTCAACCAAGGTCACCAAGTGATGAGACGCTCGGAGTTATAAAGGCTATAGCAGAGTTGAAACCCAGTGGATCATTCATATTTCACACAGCTGTTTTAATTTCTTTTGTACAAAACTTGTAATAAACTCTTTTGCTCGGCGACATTCCGCTTACTAGGACGTCAGCCTCTTGTACACAAAACGCCTATTCACAGGCTATTCGAAATCAATACAAATATATTTTTCAGTTAAACGTGCCAACTGTTTTTCTTTTTCTGTTTTGTTTTGTGAAGAACGTCCAAGGTTCAATTTGTGATATATGCATTGATAATAATTTGCTAGCTCATAAATATTTGCATACGAGACAAAGAATTAATTGCAGGTGACACTAGAAACAGGGGCAATAAAGAGTTGTTTGAGCAGTCTAATTGTTCTATCCAAGGTACCAAAGTAGGTTCAGCTAAAGAACCTAACCAGACATCTTAAATTCCCCAGAGGACAGCAAGTCAGTGCATTCTTCCCCAAACAAAGTTGACAAGTATCAAGGAAATTGGGTATCCTCCAATAGATCCCAATATTCCCCAGCAGCATATATTCTTAACAAGCATCCCCGACAGTCTTGGTCTAAAGATTGTTCCCCGGCGGCATACATCAACATTCAAAGGAATCACTTCCCCAGCATATCAAAACTATCAAAATTTCCCCAGGAGAGTCCCATCCAAGTTCCCCAGGACAGATGGAATTCATCTCCCCAAGCAGTAAGCTTATCCCCAGTATATTCTGGAAGCTTATCCTTCACAGGACACGAACGCGTCGTCCGGCTTGATTTAAAGAGTTACTTCCTTAACAGGATATAACTGGGTTATCCTCAGCCAAAAGCCAAGGGAAGGTCGTCGTCAACGTAGTTCTTTCCTATCCCCAGCGAAGTCTATTCACACTTCCAATACAACAACGGTATCCCCAATAGAGTTACTATCAATATTCAGCAAGATATCACTCTCCCCACAGAGTATTGCTTCCCAGCATGACCATTAAAGTATCGTTTCTCCCCGCAGAATCCTCCATTTGCCAAGTTTATTCCGCAACGGAGTCATCTTCTCCTACCGGTATCCTTGCAATTATCATCCCCAGCGGAAGCAAAATCTATTCTTCGACATCAGCCCAGGATACGACTTCCCGGCACCCGTCAAGGATTTACTTTCCTAGACGAAAACATATATAAAACATTACATACAGCATTATAGCATGCATAACGCACTGCATCATACAAATCTCATTTATGTTGAGAACATCATTGCTTGATCCATATCATGCATTGCATATGACTGACTTTTACCTTTCAGGGAAGATCCAGTTAAGTTCTCAAGCTACATTTCAAGACCTAGACTGGTTCAGTCAAAGGCCTTCTCTGGTTCAGTTAAATCGTCCCAAGATTTTCCTGATGCTTATCCCTTTGAAGACATTTCAAGACCTAGACTGGTTCAGTCAAAGGCCTTCTCTGGTTCAGTTAAATCGTCCCAAGATTTTCCTGATGCTTATCCCTTTGAAGACATTTCAAGACCTAGACTGGTTCAGTCAAAGGCCTTCTCTGGTTCAGTTAAATCGTCCCAAGATTTTCCTGATGCTTATCCCTTTGAAGACATTTCAAGACCTAGACTGGTTCAGTCAAAGGCCTTCTCTGGTTCAGTTAAATCGTCCCAAGATTTCCCTGATGCTTATCCCAGTTGAAGACATTTCAAGACCTAGACCGGTTCAGTTAAATCGTCCCAAGATTTTCCTGATTGCTTACCCAGTCAAAGGCCTCTCTGGTTCAGTCAGATCAACCCTAAGATCTCCCTGATTCTTATCCCAGTAGAAGACACCCCAGATTTTTCTTAACGAGCGTTGTTGAAGTTAAAGTCGCCCAAGGCTCTCTTACCATTCATGCTAAGGAAGTAATCATCCCTGGTTCTTTCATCGCCGTTTGAAGCTCCAGACTCAGCTCCTGTAACCAGCCAAGACACATCTATACCAGGCATCTAAAAAATCAGCTCCTGCAACGTGTCAGGTACTTATTTTCTGTTTTGCAGGTATGCAGGTTCTCGCCAAGGAATCTCCTACGCGATCAACATCCAGATGGCATCTATAAGCCCATTCCCCCTCATTGCTAACATGTGAGCGCAAATTTCCGGGCACTCTAGTGTCCAATCATCTTTTACCCTCGGATTACGAAAGGCACGTCAGCCAATCTGCATCCTCAGGTCTAAGAAGATTGAACAGGGGCAACTGTTATACCCCAAAATTTGCCCTCCCATATTCCTCAAGAAATTGCCAAGCCAAGCTAGAAAAGTCCCCAAGGGTTGTGCAGTGCAACAGTCTCCCATCCAGTCCAAATTAGGGTTTTGAGTCTGATCAAGAAAAGGAAGTGTTCAAAGGCCCAATCAAGTCTCATATGCTTACAAACATGGTCAAGCATCCTCATATCAAGTTTCAAGGCATTCAGCTCAAGATTGCACAGTCAAAACCCTAGATTGCACTACAGTCAACTGTAGGGGCAAAATGGTCATTTGGCAGTCAAAAGTTCAAGTTTTTGGTCAATATATCATTTTGAAGCCACAAACATCATTTGATCAATGCTTGATCATGATTCTCAAAATTTGGCTCAGAAATCATCAAGGATGCAAAAGTTGCTATATTTGGACAGCTGAAAAAGTCAACTGAAATTGACCAGGGCATAACTTTCACATGGATTATCAGAAAAATTCCATCCAAAGCTCATTTTGAAGAGAAAGACATTTCCTACAACTCATCTTCATACTTCAAGTCCAAGAAATGCTCTCACAAAAAGTTATCAATTTCAACATTATAGGTCATTTTCAAAAGTCAACAAAAAGGGACTTTAAGTCAAAGACCATAACTTGAGATTGGTAAATCAAAATGACATGGGACCAAAGGCATTGGTTAAAGGACTCAAAGACCTTTCCAAAATGTCCAAGAACATGTGAAAAGCTTAAAAATTGAGCAAGTTATGCCTTGTAGAAGTTGGGAAATTTTTGTGAAATGGCAAAGGTCAACTATCCTTGAAAATCCAATTTTGACAAAAGGGCCCCATTTTTCTCACTTTGTTCATCCTTGTCATGCCACACACGTGGCCCATGGTTGATTTCAAGACCAAATGTTGACTTTTTTATTTTATTTAATTTTTGATGATTTAATTCATTTTAATTCTTTGAAAATTCAAATAAAATTTAAAAATCAATGAAATGGTGTCATATGAACTTGGACAAGTTCTATGTATCATGAACCAACTCAAAAATCAGGCCAAGGTTCATTTACACACTAGGTCTAGGTTTTGGCTAGAAAATAGGAAAAATGGTTAATGGATGAAACCCTAATGCCAATTCTTTCTCAAGCATGGATTAAGGTCAAATAGCAAGCCAAGTCTATTCCATAATGATCATTGAGTCAAACCCTAACCCTAGTGCAGCAAAAAACTCGTTCAAAAGCCATTGGACAATTTGAAAAATGGACCATAAAATGAAAATCTGATTTCAAAGCTAGGGATCTTTTCAAGCCAAAATTTTTGTACCAATAGCTTCCTGATACAATTCTGAACGTGTCCCAATTCATAACAACAATCAAAACTCCTTGAACTGGTAGTTACAAGTGAAACTGTACAGCAAAATTTTTGAATTCGTGTTCTTGATTCTAAGCATCCTTTTGCATTTTTAATTACATATTCACACTCATGATGAAGTTTCCAAGCTGTCCATGGTATTTAATTGCATTTTCATAAGCCATACACGATTTTGCCATTTTCGAATTCTAGGGTTACAGTGTTCTTAAATTGGGGATTTTGAGTAGAGGTAAAATTAGAGCTTCAGAGCAACACCATTACACTCCATGCGTCTGGACGAAAAGATCTACCTATTCGCGCCTAATTTATATTAGGAAACAAGCCATTCGCTATTTTCTAAAAGGCCTTCTACAGCAACGGGTTAAAACCGTTGCTTATTGCTTGTGTGTTTCAGAAAAAAAAAAGGGAACGAGGACGATGATGTGCTGGCGTACGATGGTTGGATGTTTTAAATTCTGCGCGCCCAATTATTAATGCGCCTAGTTTTCCTTTTTGTTTTTTATGCATTATAATATAGTAATTAATGCATGGTAGCTCAGCTGGCAGGGACACACGCTATTGACCTTCAATGACCTGGGTTCAAGTCCCAGGTCCTGCAAAAATTCAATATTATTTTTCCTTTCCAGGTTCCATGCAACGCTCACATTGATGCTCACCATACTCCATCAAGATTCAACCTCCACGTGTCCCAGGGTCTCAGATCCATGGCCAAGATGAAGAGTGCACCATACATCAAGTCAACAGACGTGCGCAGGATTAGAAAAGTCAACCAATTCAAGCCAAAATGGGCCAGGCTTTTTCAAATCCACACCTCCCTGGTTCTATCTTTTTTTCTTTTTTTCTAATTTTCTTTATATTCTATTATTTTTAAATTTACTTGTGTTTTATTTTCTGATTTAATTAATTTTTAATCAAAAATATAAAAACATTAAAAATACAGAAAGGACAAAAAAAATATAATTAATTTTGATTCTTTTTATAAATAAATTAAAATGTAACTCATTTAGTTTAATTAGGTTTTAATGTTAATTTTAATTCTTTTTTCATAATAAAAATCCAAAAAAATGTAGAATTAGGTTAATTATTAATTTTTTATTTTCCTTTTTTTTAATTTTTTCCTTTTTCTCACAATATTATTATTTATTATTTATTTTCTATAAATCAAAAATTGTATATAAATTAGTTTAGAAGTTAATTAGGTTAGAAATTAAATCTTTTTCATAATAAACTTAAAAAACATTAAAACTAGGGTTTAGCACTTTAATTCTAATTAATTTTTTCTCTTTTTTCTTTTAAACCTAAAAAACACAAAAACATTATTTTTCATTTAATTCTTAATTTCCTTGATTAATTTTAATTATTTGTAAAAGGGTCCAACGCCCTAATTTTGTTAAATCTCCTTATTTCGCGCATTTGTATTATATTGTGTAAATAACTCTGTATATGCCCCAAAGCCTTGTAATAAGTTTAGATTTATTTCTCGCATCTTTATTTATTCGCTTTATTTATTTTCAGTCAAATCGGGTTCGGTTTTTTGGCGATGTGGACCCGCGCCAGTTGTAATAGTTAGATTTATTTTCTCGCAAATATAACTGTTAATAAATATGCATGAAAGAATGAATGCCCGAAAATAAAATTGAATCGTTAGATCACCAACGCATGACAAGACAAACAATGAACTGAAAATGACACACAATTCGCACACACCACCCCTAGGGTACGCCTCACTGTTGCCTTTCGAAAGGTGGTCATCGAGTAGAAAACGTCTTAGTAAGTCCTCATGGTCCGGGAACCTGGCATGAGGGTAGCTTCTAAGGTGTCTTCCCATTGCTCCGGTGATCACCATGTCCCTAAAATCGAATTGACCCGAACACCTCCAACGGTGGTGTTACCTACCCCTCAATGGTGGGATGGCACTACCTTATAGGACATTTACACAGACGAATTCCTTAGGGTAGGTAGGTTCTCAAAGGTGCTTGCTCTAATTTCAAACAAATCAAAACATCTTTTCACACCAACACATTTTCAAAAACGTTCGAAACAAACTTTTCAAACACTCTGACGTACGAGTTGAATTGAAACTTTTCAAAGAATATTTTGAAACCCACATTGAAAAGCAAACAAACAATTTTGAAAACACATTGAGCAAGTACCTAAGAGCCCATGGATAACCATGGATAGAAAGGGTGCTAATACCTTCCCTTTCTATAACCTACCTCCCGAACCGAGAGCAATCTCTTAAAAGGAGTTTTTCTGTGCTTTTGTCCTTTCCGCTTGGAGAAAATAAAAGACGGTGGCGACTCTTGCTTACCGCGACATTTCGCGAACCAGCTTTAAAACAGTCAGTTCCAGATCCACCGATCACATTATCCATCACCAAAATTTAGGTTACTTCATCACTAAGAAACTAAGTTAAAAGACTATTAATTTATGACTTATATTTCATATACGTTCATAATAATTAAAACTATATAATGAGGTTAGATAGTAAATTTATTCACCATATTCACATTGTATTATGGTATAATAGATGTAAACAATTTCAATATTATTCTTCTTATCCATCACCAAATTTTAGTTTACTTCATTACTAAGAAACAAGTTAAAAGACTATTAGTTAAAGACATATATTTCATATACGTTTGTAATAATTAAAACTATATATTGAGGTTAGATAGTATATTTATTCACCATATTCACATTGTATTATGGTATAATAGTTGTAAACAATTTCAATATTATTCTTCTTATCCATCACCAAATTTTAGTTTACTTCATTACTAAGAAACAAGTTAAAAGACTATTAGTTAATGACATATATTTCATATACGTTCGTAATAATTAAAACTATATATTGAGGTTAGATAGTATATTTATTCACCATATTCACATTGTATTATGGTATAATAGATGTAAGTAATTTCAATATTATTCTTCTTATCCATCACCAAATTTTAGGTTACTTCATCACTAAGAAACTTAGTTAAAAGACTATTAATTTATGACTTATATTTCATATACGTTCATAATAATTAAAACTATATAATGAGGTTAGATAGTAAATTTATTCACCATATTCACATTGTATTATGGTATAATAGATGTAAACAATTTCAATATTATTCTTTTTATCCATCACCAAATTTTAGGTTACTTCATCACTAAGATACTAAGTTTAAAGACTATTAGTTAATGACATATATTTCCTATATGTTCGTAATAATTAAAACTATATAATGAGGTTAGATAATAAATTTATTCACCATATTCACATTGTATTATGGTATAATAGATGTAAACAATTTCAATATTATTCTTCTTATCCATCACCAAATTTTAGGTTACTTCATCACTAAGATACTAAGTTAAAAGACTATTAATTTATGACATATATTACATATACGTTCATAATAATTAAAACTATATAATGAGGTTAGATAGTAAATTTATTCAACATATTCACATTGTATTATGGTATAATAGATGTAAACAATTTCAATATTATTCTTCTTATCCATCACCAAATTTTAATTTACTTCATCACTAAGAAACTAAGTTAAAAGACAATTAATTAATGACATATATTTCACATACGTTCGTAATAATTAAAACTATATATTGAGGTTAGATAGTATATTTATTCACCATATTCACATTGAATTATGGTATAATAGATGTAAACAATTTCAATTTTATTCTTCTTATTCATCACCAAATTTTAGTTTACTTCATCACTAAGAAACAAAGTTAAAAGACTATTAGTTAATAACATATATTTCATATACGTTCGTAATAATTAAAACTATATATTGTGGTTAGATATTATATTTATTCACCATATTCACATTGCATTATGGTATAATAGAAGTAAACAATTTCAATATTATTCTTCTTATCCATCAGCAAATTTTAGGTTACTTCATCACTAAGAAACTAAGTTAAAAGACTATTCATTTATGACTTATATTTCATATACGTTCATAATAATTAAAACTATATAATGAGGCTAGAAAGTATATTTATTCACCATATTCAAATTTAATTATGATATAATACATGTAAACAATTTCAATATTATTCTTCTTATCCATCACCAAATTTGAGGTTACTTCTTCACTAAGAAACTTAGTTAAAAGACTATTAATTTATGACTTATATTTCATATACGTTCATAATAATTAAAACTATATAATGAGGTTAGATAGTAAATTTATTCAACATATTCACATTGTATTATGGTATAATAGATGTAAACAATTTCAATATTATTCTTCTTATCCATCACCAAATTTTAATTTACTTCATCACTAAGAAACTATGTTAAAAGACAATTAATTAATGACATATATTTCACATACGTTCGTAATAATTAAAACTATATATTGAGGTTAGATAGTATATTTATTCACCATATTCACATTGAATTATGGTATAATAGATGTAAACAATTTCAATTTTATTCTTCTTATTCATCACCAAATTTTAGTTTACTTCATCACTAAGAAACAAAGTTAAAAGACTATTAGTTAATAACATATATTTCATATACTCGTAATAATTAAAACTATATATTGAGGTTAGATATTATATTTATTCACCATATTCACATTGCATTATAGTATAATAGAAGTAAACAATTTCAATATTATTCTTCTTATCCATCACCAAATTTTAGGTTACTTCATCACTAAGAAACTAAGTTAAAAGACTATTAACTTATGACTTATATTTCATATACGTTCATAATAATTAAAACGATATAATGAGGTTAGATAGTAAATTTATTCACCATATTCAAATTGTATTATGGTATAATAGATGTAAACAATTTCAATATTATTCTTCTTATCCATCACCAAATTTTAATTTACTTCATCACTAAGAAACAAGTAAAAAGACTATTAGTTAATGACATATATTTCATATACGTTCGTAATAATTTAATCTATATATTGAGGTTAGATAGTAAATTTATTCACCATATGCACATTGTATTATGGTATAATAGATGTAAACAATTTCAATATTATTCTTCTTATCCATCACCAAATTTTAGGTTACTTCATCTCTAAGAAACTAAGTTAAAAGACAATTAATTAATGACATATATTTCACATACGTTCGTAATAATTAAAACTATATATTGAGGTTAGATAGTATATTTATTCACCATATTTACATTGAATTATGGTATAATAGATGTAAACAATTTCAATTTTATTCTTCTTATTCATCACCAAATTTTAGTTTACTTCATCACTAAGAAACAAGGTTAAAAGACTATTAGTTAATAACATATATTTCATATACGTTCGTAATAATTAAAACTATATATTGAGGTTAGATATTATATTTATTCACCATATTCACATTGCATTATAGTGTAATAGAAGTAAACAATTTCAATATTATTCTTCTTATCCATCACCAAATTTTAGGTTACTTTATCACTAAGAAACTAAGTTAAAAGACTATTCATTTATGACTTATATTTCATATACGTTCATAATAACTAAAACTATATAATGAGGCTAGAAAGTATATTTATTCACCATATTCAAATTGAATTATGGTATAATACATGTAAACAATTTCAATATTATACTTCTTATCCATCACCAAATTTTTGGTTACTTTATCACTAAGATACTAAGTTAAAAGACTATTAATTTATGACATATATTACATATACGTTCGTAATAATTGAAACTATATAATGAGGTTAGATAGTAAATTTATTCACCATATTCACATTGTATTATGGTATAATAGATGTAAACAATTTCAATATTATTCTTCTTATCCATCACCAAAATTTAGGTTACTTCATCACTAAGAAACTAAGTTAAAAGACTATTAATTTATGACTTATATTTCATATACGTTCATAATAATTAAAACTATATAATGAGGTTAGATAGTAAATTTATTCACCATATTCACATTGTATTATGGTATAATAGATGTAAACAATTTCAATATTATTCTTCTTATCCATCACCAAATTTTAGTTTACTTCATTACTAAGAAACAAGTTAAAAGACTATTAGTTAAAGACATATATTTCATATACGTTTGTAATAATTAAAACTATATATTGAGGTTAGATAGTATATTTATTCACCATATTCACATTGTATTATGGTATAATAGTTGTAAACAATTTCAATATTATTCTTCTTATCCATCACCAAATTTTAGTTTACTTCATTACTAAGAAACAAGTTAAAAGACTATTAGTTAATGACATATATTTCATATACGTTCGTAATAATTAAAACTATATATTGAGGTTAGATAGTATATTTATTCACCATATTCACATTGTATTATGGTATAATAGATGTAAGTAATTTCAATATTATTCTTCTTATCCATCACCAAATTTTAGGTTACTTCATCACTAAGAAACTAAGTTAAAAGACAATTAATTAATGACACATATTTCATATACGTTCGTAATAATTAAAACTATATAATGAGGTTAGAAAATATATTTATTCACCATATTCACATTGTATTTTGGTATAATAGATGTAAAAAATTTCAATATTATTCTTCTTATCCATCACCAAATTTTAGGTTACTTCATCACTAAGAAACTTAGTTAAAAGACTATTAATTTATGACTTATATTTCATATACGTTCATAATAATTAAAACTATATAATGAGGTTAGATAGTAAATTTATTCACCATATTCACATTGTATTATGGTATAATAGATGTAAACAATTTCAATATTATTCTTTTTATCCATCACCAAATTTTAGGTTACTTCATCACTAAGATACTAAGTTTAAAGACTATTAGTTAATGACATATATTTCCTATATGTTCGTAATAATTAAAACTATATAATGAGGTTAGATAATAAATTTATTCACCATATTCACATTGTATTATGGTATAATAGATGTAAACAATTTCAATATTATTCTTCTTATCCATCACCAAATTTTAGGTTACTTCATCACTAAGATACTAAGTTAAAAGACTATTAATTTATGACATATATTAGATATACGTTCATAATAATTAAAACTATATAATGAGGTTAGATAGTAAATTTATTCAACATATTCACATTGTATTATGGTATAATAGATGTAAACAATTTCGATATTATTCTTCTTATCCATCACCAAATTTTAATTTACTTCATCACTAAGAAACTAAGTTAAAAGACAATTAATTAATGACATATATTTCACATACGTTCGTAATAATTAAAACTATATATTGAGGTTAGATAGTATATTTATTCACCATATTCACATTGAATTATGGTATAATAGATGTAAACAATTTCAATTTTATTCTTCTTATTCATCACCAAATTTTAGTTTACTTCATCACTAAGAAACAAAGTTAAAAGACTATTAGTTAATAACATATATTTCATATACGTTCGTAATAATTAAAACTATATATTGTGGTTAGATATTATATTTATTCACCATATTCACATTGCATTATGGTAAAATAGAAGTAAACAATTTCAATATTATTCTTCTTATCCATCAGCAAATTTTAGGTTACTTCATCACTAAGAAACTAAGTTAAAAGACTATTCATTTATGACTTATATTTCATATACGTTCATAATAATTAAAACTATATAATGAGGCTAGAAAGTATATTTATTCACCATATTCAAATTTAATTATGATATAATACATGTAAACAATTTCAATATTATTCTTCTTATCCATCACCAAATTTGAGGTTACTTCTTCACTAAGAAACTTAGTTAAAAGACTATTAATTTATGACTTATATTTCATATACGTTCATAATAATTAAAACTATATAATGAGGTTAGATAGTAAATTTATTCACCATATTCACATTGAATTATGGTATAATAGATGTAAACAATTTCAATATTATTCTTTTTATCTATCACCAAATTTTAGGTTACTTCATCACTAAGATACTAAGTTTAAAGACTATTAGTTAATGACATATATTTCCTATACGTTCGTAATAATTAAAACTATATAATGAGGTTAGATAGTAAATTTAATCCCCATATTCACATTGTATTATGGTATAATAGATGTAAACAATTTCAATATTATTCTTCTTATCCATCACCAAATTTTAGGTTACTTCATCACTAAGATACTAAGTTAAAAGACTATTAATTTATGACATATATTACATATACGTTCATAATAATTAAAACTATATAATGAGGTTAGATAGTAAATTTATTCAACATATTCACATTGTATTATGGTATAATAGATGTAAACAATTTCAATATTATTCTTCTTATCCATCACCAAATTTCAATTTACTTCATCACTAAGAAACTATGTTAAAAGACAATTAATTAATGACATATATTTCACATACGTTCGTAATAATTAAAACTATATATTGAGGTTAGATAGTATATTTATTCACCATATTCACATTGAATTATGGTATAATAGATGTAAACAATTTCAATTTTATTCTTCTTATTCATCACCAAATTTTAGTTTACTTCATCACTAAGAAACAAAGTTAAAAGACTATTAGTTAATAACATATATTTCATATACTCGTAATAATTAAAACTATATATTGAGGTTAGATATTATATTTATTCACCATATTCACATTGCATTATAGTATAATAGAAGTAAACAATTTCAATATTATTCTTCTTATCCATCACCAAATTTTAGGTTACTTCATCACTAAGAAACTAAGTTAAAAGACTATTAACTTATGACTTATATTTCATATACGTTCATAATAATTAAAACGATATAATGAGGTTAGATAGTAAATTTATTCACCATATTCAAATTGTATTATGGTATAATAGATGTAAACAATTTCAATATTATTCTTCTTATCCATCACCAAATTTTAATTTACTTCATCACTAAGAAACAAGTAAAAAGACTATTAGTTAATGACATATATTTCATATACGTTCGTAATAATTTAATCTATATATTGAGGTTAGATAGTAAATTTATTCACCATATGCACACTGTATTATGGTATAATAGATGTAAACAATTTCAATATTATTCTTCTTATCCATCACCAAATTTTAGGTTACTTCATCTCTAAGAAACTAAGTTAAAAGACAATTAATTAATGACATATATTTCACATACGTTCGTAATAATTAAAACTATATATTGAGGTTAGATAGTATATTTATTCACCATATTTACATTGAATTATGGTATAATAGATGTAAACAATTTCAATTTTATTCTTCTTATTCATCACCAAATTTTAGTTTACTTCATCACTAAGCAACAAGGTTAAAAGACTATTAGTTAATAACATATATTTCATATACGTTCGTAATAATTAAAACTATATATTGAGGTTAGATATTATATTTATTCACCATATTCACATTGCATTATAGTGTAATAGAAGTAAACAATTTCAATATTATTCTTCTTATCCATCACCAAATTTTAGGTTACTTTATCACTAAGAAACTAAGTTAAAAGACTATTCATTTATGACTTATATTTCATATACGTTCATAATAACTAAAACTATATAATGAGGCTAGAAAGTATATTTATTCACCATATTCAAATTGAATTATGGTATAATACATGTAAACAATTTCAATATTATACTTCTTATCCATCACCAAATTTTTGGTTACTTTATCACTAAGATACTAAGTTAAAAGACTATTAATTTATGACATATATTACATATACGTTCGTAATAATTGAAACTATATAATGAGGTTAGATAGTAAATTTATTCACCATATTCACATTGTATTATGGTATAATAGATGTAAACAATTTCAATATTATTCTTCTTATCCATCACCAAAATTTAGGTTACTTCATCACTAAGAAACTAAGTTAAAAGACTATTAATTTATGACTTATATTTCATATACGTTCATAATAATTAAAACTATATAATGAGGTTAGATAGTAAATTTATTCACCATATTCACATTGTATTATGGTATAATAGATGTAAACAATTTCAATATTATTCTTCTTATCCATCACCAAATTTTAGTTTACTTCATTACTAAGAAACAAGTTAAAAGACTATTAGTTAAAGACATATATTTCATATACGTTTGTAATAATTAAAACTATATAATGAGGTTAGATAGTAAATTTATTCAACATATTCACATTGTATTATGGTATAATAGATGTAAACAATTTCGATATTATTCTTCTTATCCATCACCAAATTTTAATTTACTTCATCACTAAGAAACTAAGTTAAAAGACTATTAGTTAATGACATATATTTCATATACGTTCGTAATAATTAAAACTATATATTGAGGTTAGATAGTATATTTATTCACCATATTCACATTGTATTATGGTATAATAGATGTAAACAATTTCAATTTTATTCTTCTTATTCATCACCAAATTTTAGTTTACTTCATCACTAAGAAACAAAGTTAAAAGACTATTAGTTAATAACATATATTTCATATACGTTCGTAATAATTAAAACTATATATTGTGGTTAGATATTATATTTATTCACCATATTCACATTGCATTATGGTAAAATAGAAGTAAACAATTTCAATATTATTCTTCTTATCCATCAGCAAATTTTAGGTTACTTCATCACTAAGAAACTAAGTTAAAAGACTATTCATTTATGACTTATATTTCATATACGTTCATAATAATTAAAACTATATAATGAGGCTAGAAAGTATATTTATTCACCATATTCAAATTTAATTATGATATAATACATGTAAACAATTTCAATATTATTCTTCTTATCCATCACCAAATTTGAGGTTACTTCTTCACTAAGAAACTTAGTTAAAAGACTATTAATTTATGACTTATATTTCATATACGTTCATAATAATTAAAACTATATAATGAGGTTAGATAGTAAATTTATTCACCATATTCACATTGAATTATGGTATAATAGATGTAAACAATTTCAATATTATTCTTTTTATCTATCACCAAATTTTAGGTTACTTCATCACTAAGATACTAAGTTTAAAGACTATTAGTTAATGACATATATTTCCTATACGTTCGTAATAATTAAAACTATATAATGAGGTTAGATAGTAAATTTAATCCCCATATTCACATTGTATTATGGTATAATAGATGTAAACAATTTCAATATTATTCTTCTTATCCATCACCAAATTTTAGGTTACTTCATCACTAAGATACTAAGTTAAAAGACTATTAATTTATGACATATATTACATATACGTTCATAATAATTAAAACTATATAATGAGGTTAGATAGTAAATTTATTCAACATATTCACATTGTATTATGGTATAATAGATGTAAACAATTTCAATATTATTCTTCTTATCCATCACCAAATTTCAATTTACTTCATCACTAAGAAACTATGTTAAAAGACAATTAATTAATGACATATATTTCACATACGTTCGTAATAATTAAAACTATATATTGAGGTTAGATAGTATATTTATTCACCATATTCACATTGAATTATGGTATAATAGATGTAAACAATTTCAATTTTATTCTTCTTATTCATCACCAAATTTTAGTTTACTTCATCACTAAGAAACAAAGTTAAAAGACTATTAGTTAATAACATATATTTCATATACTCGTAATAATTAAAACTATATATTGAGGTTAGATATTATATTTATTCACCATATTCACATTGCATTATAGTATAATAGAAGTAAACAATTTCAATATTATTCTTCTTATCCATCACCAAATTTTAGGTTACTTCATCACTAAGAAACTAAGTTAAAAGACTATTAACTTATGACTTATATTTCATATACGTTCATAATAATTAAAACGATATAATGAGGTTAGATAGTAAATTTATTCACCATATTCAAATTGTATTATGGTATAATAGATGTAAACAATTTCAATATTATTCTTCTTATCCATCACCAAATTTTAATTTACTTCATCACTAAGAAACAAGTAAAAAGACTATTAGTTAATGACATATATTTCATATACGTTCGTAATAATTTAATCTATATATTGAGGTTAGATATTAAATTTATTCACCATATGCACACTGTATTATGGTATAATAGATGTAAACAATTTCAATATTATTCTTCTTATCCATCACCAAATTTTAGGTTACTTCATCTCTAAGAAACTAAGTTAAAAGACAATTAATTAATGACATATATTTCACATACGTTCGTAATAATTAAAACTATATATTGAGGTTAGATAGTATATTTATTCACCATATTTACATTGAATTATGGTATAATAGATGTAAACAATTTCAATTTTATTCTTCTTATTCATCACCAAATTTTAGTTTACTTCATCACTAAGCAACAAGGTTAAAAGACTATTAGTTAATAACATATATTTCATATACGTTCGTAATAATTAAAACTATATATTGAGGTTAGATATTATATTTATTCACCATATTCACATTGCATTATAGTGTAATAGAAGTAAACAATTTCAATATTATTCTTCTTATCCATCACCAAATTTTAGGTTACTTTATCACTAAGAAACTAAGTTAAAAGACTATTCATTTATGACTTATATTTCATATACGTTCATAATAACTAAAACTATATAATGAGGCTAGAAAGTATATTTATTCACCATATTCAAATTGAATTATGGTATAATACATGTAAACAATTTCAATATTATACTTCTTATCCATCACCAAATTTTTGGTTACTTTATCACTAAGATACTAAGTTAAAAGACTATTAATTTATGACATATATTACATATACGTTCGTAATAATTGAAACTATATAATGAGGTTAGATAGTAAATTTATTCACCATATTCACATTGTATTATGGTATAATAGATGTAAACAATTTCAATATTATTCTTCTTATCCATCACCAAAATTTAGGTTACTTCATCACTAAGAAACTAAGTTAAAAGACTATTAATTTATGACTTATATTTCATATACGTTCATAATAATTAAAACTATATAATGAGGTTAGATAGTAAATTTATTCACCATATTCACATTGTATTATGGTATAATAGATGTAAACAATTTCAATATTATTCTTCTTATCCATCACCAAATTTTAGTTTACTTCATTACTAAGAAACAAGTTAAAAGACTATTAGTTAAAGACATATATTTCATATACGTTTGTAATAATTAAAACTATATATTGAGGTTAGATAGTATATTTATTCACCATATTCACATTGTATTATGGTAAAATAGTTGTACACAATTTCAATATTATTCTTCTTATCCATCACCAAATTTTAGTTTACTTCATTACTAAGAAACAAGTTAAAAGACTATTAGTTAATGACATATATTTCATATACGTTCGTAATAATTAAAACTATATATTGAGGTTAGATAGTATATTTATTCACCATATTCACATTGTATTATGGTATAATAGATGTAAGTAATTTCAATATTATTCTTCTTATCCATCACCAAATTTTAGGTTACTTCATCACTAAGAAACTAAGTTAAAAGACAATTAATTAATGACACATATTTCATATACGTTCGTAATAATTAAAACTATATAATGAGGTTAGAAAATATATTTATTCACCATATTCACATTGTATTATGGTATAATAGATGTAAAAAATTTCAATATTATTCTTCTTATCCATCACCAAATTTTAGGTTACTTCATCACTAAGAAACTTAGTTAAAAGACTATTAATTTATGACTTATATTTCATATACGTTCATAATAATTAAAACTATATAATGAGGTTAGATAGTAAATTTATTCACCATATTCACATTGTATTATGGTATAATAGATGTAAACAATTTCAATATTATTCTTTTTATCCATCACCAAATTTTAGGTTACTCCATCACTAAGATACTAAGTTTAAAGACTATTAGTTAATGACATATAATTCCTATATGTTCGTAATAATTAAAACTATATAATGAGGTTAGATAATAAATTTATTCACCATATTCACATTGTATTATGGTATAATAGATGTAAACAATTTCAATATTATTCTTCTTATCCATCACCAAATTATAGGTTACTTCATCACTAAGATACTAAGTTAAAAGACTATTAATTTATGACATATATTACATATACGTTCATAATAACTAAAACTATATAATGAGGTTAGATAGTAAATTTATTCAACATATTCACATTGTATTATGGTATAATAGATGTAAACAATTTCAATATTATTCTTCTTATCCATCACCAAATTTTAATTTACTTCATCACTAAGAAACTAAGTTAAAAGACAATTAATTAATGACATATATTTCACATACGTTCGTAATAATTAAAACTATATATTGAGGTTAGATAGTATATTTATTCACCATATTCACATTGGATTATGGTATAATAGATGTAAACAATTTCAATTTTATTCTTCTTATTCATCACCAAATTTTAGTTTACTTCATCACTAAGAAACAAAGTTAAAAGACTATTAGTTAATAACATATATTTCATATACGTTCGTAATAATTAAAACTATATATTGTGGTTAGATATTATATTTATTCACCATATTCACATTGCATTATGGTATAATAGAAGTAAACAATTTCAATATTATTCTTCTTATCCATCAGCAAATTTTAGGTTACTTCATCACTAAGAAACTAAGTTAAAAGACTATTCATTTATGACTTATATTTCATATACGTTCATAATAATTAAAACTATATAATGAGGCTAGAAAGTATATTTATTCACCATATTCAAATTTAATTATGATATAATACATGTAAACAATTTCAATATTATTCTTCTTATCCATCACCAAATTTGAGGTTACTTCTTCACTAAGAAACTTAGTTAAAAGACTATTAATTTATGACTTATATTTCATATACGTTCATAATAATTAAAACTATATAATGAGGTTAGATAGTAAATTTATTAACCATATTCACATTGAATTATGGTATAATAGATGTAAACAATTTCAATATTATTCTTTTTATCTATCACCAAATTTTAGGTTACTTCATCACTAAGATACTAAGTTTAAAGACTATTAGTTAATGACATATATTTCCTATACGTTCGTAATAATTAAAACTATATAATTAGGTTAGATAGTAAATTTAATCACCATATTCACATTGTATTATGGTATAATAGATGTAAACAATTTCAATATTATTCTTCTTATCCATCACCAAATTTTAGGTTACTTCATCACTAAGATACTAAGTTAAAAGACTATTAATTTATGACATATATTACATATACGTTCATAATAATTAAAACTATATAATGAGGTTAGATAGTAAATTTATTCAACATATTCACATTGTATTATGGTATAATAGATGTAAACAATTTCAATATTATTCTTCTTATCCATCACCAAATTTTAATTTACTTCATCACTAAGAAACTATGTTAAAAGACAATTAATTAATGACATATATTTCACATACGTTCGTAATAATTAAAACTATATATTGAGGTTAGATAGTATATTTATTCACCATATTCACATTGAATTATGGTATAATAGATGTAAACAATTTCAATTTTATTCTTCTTATTCATCACCAAATTTTAGTTTACTTCATCACTAAGAAACAAAGTTAAAAGACTATTAGTTAATAACATATATTTCATATACTCGTAATAATTAAAACTATATATTGAGGTTAGATATTATATTTATTCACCATATTCACATTGCATTATAGTATAATAGAAGTAAACAATTTCAATATTATTCTTCTTATCCATCACCAAATTTTAGGTTACTTCATCACTAAGAAACTAAGTTAAAAGACTATTAACTTATGACTTATATTTCATATACGTTCATAATAATTAAAACGATATAATGAGGTTAGATAGTAAATTTATTCACCATATTCAAATTGTATTATGGTATAATAGATGTAAACAATTTCAATATTATTCTTCTTATCCATCACCAAATTTTAATTTACTTCATCACTAAGAAACAAGTAAAAAGACTATTAGTTAATGACATATATTTCATATACGTTCGTAATAATTTAATCTATATATTGAGGTTAGATAGTAAATTTATTCACCATATGCACATTGTATTATGGTATAATAGATGTAAACAATTTCAATATTATTCTTCTTATCCATCACCAAATTTTAGGTTACTTCATCTCTAAGAAACTAAGTTAAAAGACAATTAATTAATGACATATATTTCACATACGTTCGTAATAATTAAAACTATATATTAAGGTTAGATAGTATATTTATTCACCATATTTACATTGAATTATGGTATAATAGATGTAAACAATTTCAATTTTATTCTTCTTATTCATCACCAAATTTTAGTTTACTTCATCACTAAGAAACAAGGTTAAAAGACTATTAGTTAATAACATATATTTCATATACGTTCGTAATAATTAAAACTATATATTGAGGTTAGATATTATATTTATTCACCATATTCACATTGCATTATAGTGTAATAGAAGTAAACAATTTCAATATTATTCTTCTTATCCATCACCAAATTTTAGGTTACTTTATCACTAAGAAACTAAGTTAAAAGACTATTCATTTATGACTTATATTTCATATACGTTCATAATAACTAAAACTATATAATGAGGCTAGAAAGTATATTTATTCACCATATTCAAATTGAATTATGGTATAATACATGTAAACAATTTCAATATTATACTTCTTATCCATCACCAAATTTTTGGTTACTTTATCACTAAGATACTAAGTTAAAAGACTATTAATTTATGACATATATTACATATACGTTCGTAATAATTGAAACTATATAATGAGGTTAGATAGTAAATTTATTCACCATATTCACATTGTATTATGGTATAATAGATGTAAACAATTTCAATATTATTCTTCTTATCCATCACCAAAATTTAGGTTACTTCATCACTAAGAAACTAAGTTAAAAGACTATTAATTTATGACTTATATTTCATATACGTTCATAATAATTAAAACTATATAATGAGGTTAGATAGTAAATTTATTCACCATATTCACATTGTATTATGGTATAATAGATGTAAACAATTTCAATATTATTCTTCTTATCCATCACCAAATTTTAGTTTACTTCATTACTAAGAAACAAGTTAAAAGACTATTAGTTAAAGACATATATTTCATATACGTTTGTAATAATTAAAACTATATATTGAGGTTAGATAGTATATTTATTCACCATATTCACATTGTATTATGGTATAATAGTTGTAAACAATTTCAATATTATTCTTCTTATCCATCACCAAATTTTAGTTTACTTCATTACTAAGAAACAAGTTAAAAGACTATTAGTTAATGACATATATTTCATATACGTTCGTAATAATTAAAACTATATATTGAGGTTAGATAGTATATTTATTCACCATATTCACATTGTATTATGGTATAATAGATGTAAGTAATTTCAATATTATTCTTCTTATCCATCACCAAATTTTAGGTTACTTCATCACTAAGAAACTAAGTTAAAAGACAATTAATTAATGACACATATTTCATATACGTTCGTAATAATTAAAACTATATAATGAGGTTAGAAAATATATTTATTCACCATATTCACATTGTATTATGGTATAATAGATGTAAAAAATTTCAATATTATTCTTCTTATCCATCACCAAATTTTAGGTTACTTCATCACTAAGAAACTTAGTTAAAAGACTATTAATTTATGACTTATATTTCATATACGTTCATAATAATTAAAACTATATAATGAGGTTAGATAGTAAATTTATTCACCATATTCACATTGTAATATGGTATAATACATGTAAACAATTTCAATATTATTCTTTTTATCCATCACCAAATTTTAGGTTACTTCATCACTAAGATACTAAGTTTAAAGACTATTAGTTAATGACATATATTTCCTATATGTTCGTAATAATTAAAACTATATAATGAGGTTAGATAATAAATTTATTCACCATATTCACATTGTATTATGGTATAATAGATGTAAACAATTTCAATATTATTCTTCTTATCCATCACCAAATTTTAGGTTACTTCATCACTAAGATACTAAGTTAAAAGACTATTAATTTATGACATATATTACATATACGTTCATAATAATTAAAACTATATAATGAGGTTAGATAGTAAATTTATTCAACATATTCACATTGTATTATGGTATAATAGATGTAAACAATTTCAATATTATTCTTCTTATCCATCACCAAATTTTAATTTACTTCATCACTAAGAAACTAAGTTAAAAGACAATTAATTAATGACATATATTTCACATACGTTCGTAATAATTAAAACTATATATTGAGGTTAGATAGTATATTTATTCACCATATTCACATTGAATTATGATATAATAGATGTAAACAATTTCAATTTTATTCTTCTTATTCATCACCAAATTTTAGTTTACTTCATCACTAAGATACAAAGTTAAAAGACTATTAGTTAATAACATATATTTCATATACGTTCGTAATAATTAAAACTATATATTGTGGTTAGATATTATATTTATTCACCATATTCACATTGCATTATGGTATAATAGAAGTAAACAATTTCAATATTATTCTTCTTATCCATCAGCAAATTTTAGGTTACTTCATCACTAAGAAACTAAGTTAAAAGACTATTCATTTATGACTTATATTTCATATACGTTCATAATAATTAAAACTATATAATGAGGCTAGCAAGTATATTTATTCACCATATTCAAATTTAATTATGATATAATACATGTAAACAATTTCAATATTATTCTTCTTATCCATCACCAAATTTGAGGTTACTTCATCACTAAGAAACTTAGTTAAAAGACTATTAATTTATGACTTATATTTCATATACGTTCATAATAATTAAAACTATATAATGAGGTTAGATAGTAAATTTATTCACCATATTCACATTGAATTATGGTATAATAGATGTAAACAATTTCAATATTATTCTTTTTATCTATCACCAAATTTTAGGTTACTTCATCACTAAGATACTAAGTTTAAAGACTATTAGTTAATGACATATATTTCCTATACGTTCGAAATAATTAAAACTATATAATGAGGTTAGATAGTAAATTTAATCACCATATTCACATTGTATTATGGTATAATAGATGTAAACAATTTCAATATTATTCTTCTTATCCATCACCAAATTTTAGGTTACTTCATCACTAAGATACTAAGTTAAAAGACTATTAATTTATGACATATATTACATATACGTTCATAATAATTAAAACTATATAATGAGGTTAGATAGTAAATTTATTCAACATATTCACATTGTATTATGGTATAATAGATGTAAACAATTTCAATATTATTCTTCTTATCCATCACCAAATTTTAATTTACTTCATCACTAAGAAACTATGTTAAAAGACAATTAATTAATGACATATATTTCACATACGTTCGTAATAATTAAAACTATATATTGAGGTTAGATAGTATATTTATTCACCATATTCACATTGAATTATGGTATAATAGATGTAAACAATTTCAATATTATTCTTCTTATCCATCACCAAATTTTATTTTACTTCATTACTAAGAAACAAGTTAAAAGACTATTAGTTAAAGACATATATTTCATATACGTTTGTAATAATTAAAACTATATATTGAGGTTAGATAGTATATTTATTCACCATATTCACATTGTATTATGGTATAATAGTTGTAAACAATTTCAATATTATTCTTCTTATCCATCACCAAATTTTAGTTTACTTCATTACTAAGAAACAAGTTAAAAGACTATTAGTTAATGACATATATTTCATATACGTTCGTAATAATTAATACTATATATTGAGGTTAGATAGTATATTTATTCACCATATTCACATTGTATTATGGTATAATAGATGTAAACAATTTCAATATTATTCTTTTTAACCATCACCAAATTTTAGGTTACTTCATCACTAAGATACTAAGTTTAAAGACTATTAGTTAATGACATATATTTCCTATATGTTCGTAATAATTAAAACTATATAATGAGGTTAGATAATAAATTTATTCACCATATTCACATTGTATTATGGTATAATAGATGTAAACAATTTCAATATTATTCTTCTTATCCATCACCAAATTTTAGGTTACTTCATCACTAAGATAATAAGTTAAAAGACTATTAATTTATGACATATATTACATATACGTTCATAATAATTAAAACTATATAATGAGGTTAGATAGTAAATTTATTCAACATATTCACATTGTATTATGGTATAATAGATGTAAACAATTTCAATATTATTCTTCTTATCCATCACCAAATTTTAATTTACTTCATCACTAAGAAACTAAGTTAAAAGACAATTAATTAATGACATATATTTCACATACGTTCGTAATAATTAAAACTATATATGAGGTTAGATAGTATATTTATTCACCATATTCACATTGAATTATGGTATAATAGATGTAAACAATTTCAATTTTATTCTTCTTATTCATCACCAAATTTTAGTTTACTTCATCACTAAGAAACAAAGTTAAAAGACTATTAGTTAATAACATATATTTCATATACATTCGTAATAATTAAAACTATATATTGTGGTTAGATATTATATTTATTCACCATATTCACATTGCATTATGGTATAATAGAAGTAAACAATTTCAATATTATTCTTCTTATCCATCAGCAAATTTTAGGTTACTTCATCACTAAGAAACTAAGTTAAAAGACTATTCATTTATGACTTATATTTCATATACGTTCGTAATAATTAAAACTATATAATGAGGCTAGAAAGTATATTTATTCACCATATTCAAATTGAATTATGATATAATACAAGTAAACAATTTCAATATTATTCTTCTTATCCATCACCAAATTTTAGTTTACTTCATCACTAAGAAACAAGTTAAAAGACTATTAACTAATGACATATATTTCATATACGTTCGTAATAATTAAAACTATATAATGAGGTTAGAAAATATATTTATTCACCATATTCACATTGTATTATGGTATAATAGATGTAAAAAATTTCAATATTATTCTTCTTATCCATCACCAAATTTTAGGTTACTTCATCACTAAGAAACTTAGTTAAAAGACTATTAATTTATGACTTATATTTCATATACGTTCATAATAATTAAAACTATATAATGAGGTTAGATAGTAAATTTATTCACCATATTCACATTGTATTATGGTATAATAGATGTAAACAATTTCAATATTATTCTTTTTATCCATCACCAAATTTTAGGTTACTTCATCACTAAGATACTAAGTTTAAAGACTATTAGTTAATGACATATATTTCCTATATGTTCGTAATAATTAAAACTATATAATGAGGTTAGATAATAAATTTATTCACCATATTCACATTGTATTATGGTATAATAGATGTAAACAATTTCAATATTATTCTTCTTATCCATCACCAAATTTTAGGTTACTTCATCACTAAGATAATAAGTTAAAAGACTATTAATTTATGACATATATTACATATACGTTCATAATAATTAAAACTATATAATGAGGTTAGATAGTAAATTTATTCAACATATTCACATTGTATTATGGTATAATAGATGTAAACAATTTCAATATTATTCTTCTTATCCATCACCAAATTTTAATTTACTTCATCACTAAGAAACTAAGTTAAAAGACAATTAATTAATGACATATATTTCACATACGTTCGTAATAATTAAAACTATATATTGAGGTTAGATAGTATATTTATTCACCATATTCACATTGAATTATGGTATAATAGATGTAAACAATTTCAATTTTATTCTTCTTATTCATCACCAAATTTTAGTTTACTTCATCACTAAGAAACAAAGTTAAAAGACTATTAGTTAATAACATATATTTCATATACATTCGTAATAATTAAAACTATATATTGTGGTTAGATATTATATTTATTCACCATATTCACATTGCATTATGGTATAATAGAAGTAAACAATTTCAATATTATTCTTCTTATCCATCAGCAAATTTTAGGTTACTTCATCACTAAGAAACTAAGTTAAAAGACTATTCATTTATGACTTATATTTCATATACGTTCGTAATAATTAAAACTATATAATGAGGCTAGAAAGTATATTTATTCACCATATTCAAATTGAATTATGATATAATACAAGTAAACAATTTCAATATTATTCTTCTTATCCATCACCAAATTTTAGTTTACTTCATCACTAAGAAACAAGTTAAAAGACTATTAACTAATGACATATATTTCATATACGTTCGTAATAATTAAAACTATATATTGAGGTTAGATAGTAAATTTATTCACCATATTCACATTGTATTATGGTATAATAGATGTAAACAATTTAAATATTATTCTTCTTATCCATCACCAAATTTTAGGTTACTTCATCACTAAGAAACTTAGTTAAAAGACTATTAATTTATGACTTATATTTCATATACGTTCATAATAATTAAAACTATATAATGA